>VZUI01077325.1:0-14350 GCA_013401135.1 Cettia cetti
CCGCCCGGTTACCCGGCACCGCTGGCGCTGCGGCGCTGCCCGAGCGGGCGGAGGCGCCGCCGTGCGCGGAGCCATCCCGGGGCGCTCCCGCGGGCGGCTCGGGGGGTGCTCAGGGGGTGCGGGGCTCTTCCAGAGGGCGCAGGAACCCCGCGGCTCCCCCCGCCCCAGTTCTCCCGCCCCGTCCCACCGCCCCTGGGCGCCACACACACGCCGCTCTCCCCGCGGCTCTCTCCCTAGGGCCGCCGTGGTCCCCTGCGTCCCGGGATGCGGCTGCGCCCCCCTCTCCTCCGTCCCCTCCGCTCCCTCCGTGGCCAACACCGCTGTCTGCGGGAGAAGAAATGTAGGGCAGAATGGACCTTCCCCGCCGGAAGGTTCCCGTTGGGGGGGATGGCAGAGCAGCGGCGGAGAAGCCGGCGGAGCCTCGCAGCCATGTTGGTGTCGGAGCATCAGCCCTCGCGGCTCCGGGAGCCCGGCTGCGGCCGGCGGCGGGTGTACGAACGGGCATGTCTGGGCCAGGTGTACTAGGGAAGCCTCTTCCCGGGCTGGTCCTTCCCAGCGTAGGCTGGGGAACACTGGCTCCGTGGTTCCTCTGCGTCATGGGACAGCAGCTCTTCCCTTCCTTCACCTTCGCCTCCTCCCTCCCGGTATGTTGCATCTCCGGGGCACTCGTTTTGTTGCATGTGTGGAGCAGAGGGATGTGTTGGTCCCTGCCGTGGTCATGAACCCGCCCTCACCAGTCCTGGAGACCAGGGTGGGACAGCAAGTGCCCCCAGCCGAGCCCAGCCCCGTGTGGCCTTTGGCTGACTGCCGTGGAACTGGACGGGCTGCGAGCCCCTGCCCTTGGCCATCGCGCTGTCGCGCCGTGCCGGTGATCCTCCCCACCCACGCTTCCATTTCGCATGTTCCTGTGTGACACGTGGTGTCAGCCCATTCCTCCTGAGCATCCTCGGCCGTGTCCAGGTCTGCTCCGGCCGGCACAGCCGGCGCACCGGCGAGGCCAGATCCATCCATCCTGGAACTGAAGCCCGTTAGGTTCCAGCTGTGCATCTGCAGATGGAGGGGTCTGGGCCGGCTCAGCAGCAGCGATCCTGGCCGTGGCTGTGTCCAGGAGTGTGGGGCAGTGCTGCCCAAACGGGCTGGGACCAGCCTGTGCTGGGACCAGCCTGTGCTGGTGTGGCGGGGCTGCATCCCAGCTGCCCGGACCTGCGTGCCCGGGGCTGCGTGTGCTGCCACAAGGACTCTGAGTGGCACCCTGGCCCTGAGCTGGCCCACGGACTCTGGGATTGCCAGAGTTGGTCCTGGCAGGTAGAGGTGTGCCAGGCCTGGCAATTCCACTGCTGCTCTGGGAGTCAGGTTTGATTTTGCACAAAGTCTCTTTGTACCAGAGACTGAGTGTTCTCAGTGCCCAACACCTTCCTAATCCACGTTGCTAAATATATACTGTACTCAAGGGATTATGCATTTGTTTAAATGCATAATAAATGTGTTTAAATGCGTAAGACTGGATCATAATGCACACCGGAGTTTGCCAGTTTGGCCTCCAGTTACAAGCCTCTCTAAGATATATCTCCTGGCATATTACCTCATCTTTCTGCTTTCAGAAAGAGCAGTTCCTGGTTTTATCATGGCAGGGCAGTCAGTGGAAGCAAATCCTGGATATCTCAGGTACCCAGTGCAAGATAAAGCTGAACTAGTTTGCCTGTTCATCAGACACTTCCAGCTGCAGGAGGGGACTTGAGATTGACCCATTCCACGAAACACATGCAGCTGCAGAAGGGGGCTCCAGACTGTCCTGTCGCAGTGAGGGCCAGGGGGCTGAATGCTCATGTCATCCTTACAACCAAGAGAAGCTGTGTTCGACTGCAGCACTGCTCAGGATGGGGTCTCAGGGGCTTGGTTTGAATTTTTCTTGCAGGTCTGTTGTCTGGAGAGGTTCTCATTGGCCATCGAAGGCGTGAGCAGGGCCAGGGGGAGGAGGATGAGAGATGGCTGCCCAGCCCAGGATCTGGGCTGCCTGGGAATGTGGGGAACCCAAGAAGAGATGTGGCTGAGCAGCGTAGCAAGAAAAAAAAAAACCCAAGATCTTGCCCAATTTTTTGAGAAAGATTAGAGGGGATGCGAAGGCGGGTGCATCAGGGAGGATGGCCTCGGCACACGGGGTGCCTGTCTTGGGGAGGTGCAGCATCCCGAGGTGCCTGGAGGGCTTGTCCCTTCGCTGGGGCACGTGGAGATAGTTCAGAGGCTGGAGAGCTAATGGCTTTCCATTGCTGATCGATCCTGCCTGTGCTTTCAGATGTGGTAACGGGCTGGGTTTTAGAGAGCAATCTTTGCATATTCCCTGCACAAGCAGCTGGGCCGAGCCGCTCTAATGGCCCTGCTATTAGCGGGCTCGGAACCTGAGCCAGACTGAAAAGGCTGCGTAAGTGCTGCTCAAGCGTTTTGGGCCAGGCATATTCCATGCATTAGGGAAGATTTGTACTCCTTGGACCAGACATCACTGAGTGTTGTCTATTTATACACATCTAAATATATCCTCTGCAGTCTTCAGACTTTTCTAGCTAGTAGTAAAATTATTTTTCAATATCATGCTATTAAAACATGCTTGCTGACACTATCCGATGAAGTTTGTGCTAGGAGAGGCTTATGTGTGTGTTTGTTTTAAATAAAAACTATTCTTGAGGTAGTTACCTAAAATGCTTTGGAAACAAAAGCTTGTTATCTGTATGGCTGGGTAGCAGGGGGAAATGTGGTTGAACAGAAGCAGCACTGTGGATATGCTCAAGCCTGGAAAACCAAATCCAAACCTTATGCAAAGTATAAGGCTTTGTTGCTGAAGAGTGAACCATTCTTTCTAGAAATTTTTTATCAAATAATCATTCACTTTGCAGCAAAATAGAAACATTTGCTTCAAATTAGTCAGATATACCTTCTGGTACTCTGGAGTTTGAGATGTCATTCTGAAAACAGAATGACAAATCTTGAAGTAATGTAGGTTATGGAATTCCTCTGCAGTGCCCAGATTCAGGCTGTGAAGGGTGTTCCCACAGGGCCCAGGTAGGGGGGGTCTGTGTCCCCGAGTGCAGCTCTCTGGGGCTGGTGTCAGTCTTGGAGGGGCTCCTGAGGAGGGGTGGAGACCTCGGCTACATCCCCAAGTAACCCACGGGCTTCTGGCTGGGTAGTAGTGACAGTGACAACTGGCTGAGTGCCTGCAGCCTGACATGGAACAGTGATGGCCATCATTTTGTTTTCTGTGGCAGCTCTTGCTGTCAGTTCTTGGAGAGCTAAGAGGCTGCATAGGAAGGGAAAGGGGTTGGTGTTCACAGGGAAGCAGGTGAGATGAGAAGACAGGGCTCTTGGAGAAGGCCCTGGCCCAGAGCCCCTCGAGCCAAAGACGGTGCTGATCCCTGGGCCACCCCAGGTCCCTTGGCTGGGGCTCTGGGCTCCAAAAGCCAGAGATCCATGGTGTGGTGACATGGTGTGGTGCCAGGAGCTGTGTCCTGCCCAGGACCGTAGGCACAGGTACCTGGCACTGCTTTAGCTGCTTAACTGACACATTGCTTAGGTGCTGTGAGGGGTGACTGTGGTGTCCCAGGGCTCCCTGCCACGTGCCCTGTTCCCCCTGGCTTGCTGGGCACGCCATGCCTGCTGCTGAGCTGGGCAGCAGTTTTTGTGTTTCTAGGGAATAAATGGCTCTACGAGTCCTATTTGTTTGGAGCAGGCTGGATAATGCAGAGGGTGGTTTGTCAAATGGCTGAGGTGGTAATGGGAGCCTTGGTGGGTGCCTCTAATTGTGTGGCACGTGGCCAGTGGGACCTTGGAGTATTTGAGCCAGTTCCCAAAGCTGCAGAGCTGGTGTCCAATGCTGTGGTTTTGAGTTTGCTCTTGTAGATGAAGCTTCTCCCCAAGGACTGTCTCATGGCAAAACATTTTCATGAGAACATATGATTAGGTAGCTTTGCTTTAAAGTCAAATATCTTTCCCCTTGAAGTTTTTATTTAGGCTTCTCTGTCAAGATCACGTTGGAATTCTTTTGGATTGGAGACAGATAAAACTCTTCAGTTTTCATTGCCTCAGCATTGTTTCATTGCCAGACAGCTGATATTCCCTGTGTATCTATTTCCAATTATTTATACTTGCCGGTCTCTGTAGTTTGCCATGGGGGATGGAGAAGCAGGAGCTCACCACAGTGAGCTATGACAGCTCTGTGACTCCTGCAGCAGGACTCAGCAGATGCAGGACAGCAGGTGTAGAGGGAAAACACAAGGAAAGAGGAGAAGATGCGGTGGAGATAGTCCCACTGAGAAGAATCCTTAGGAGGTGTTCTTAGTCCCCTGGTGCTGCTGGTCCTGGGATGGGATGGCTTTAGCACCGCTGAGGAGTCATGCAGAGACATTCTGCTGCACATGGGTGAGGTGCTAGTGCTCTGTGCTTAAGCCAGAGTTAAGAGGTTGCCTGGGATGTGAAGTGTCTGCCCTGGCACAGGGAGGCAGGTGCCCCTGGCACAGGGGGGCAAAGGAAGGCAGGTGCCCCTGGCACAGGGGGGCACAGGGGGCACAGGGGGGCACAGGGGTCAGGAAGGCAGATGCCCGTCACAACAGGGAGCACAGAAGGCCGGTGCTGTCGGCAGCCCTGCTGGGGCTCTGGGAGCTGCGTTGTTCTTGTTTTCTCCGACGCACTTTTGAAAGCCCTGATGTAAAGCTCCCTGATGGGGCTGGTGGGAGCGGGTCTGAGTAAGGCGAGCGGGATTTGTCGCTGTCAGCTGTGAGTCAGTGGCGCTGCAGGGTACGTGGTGTTTCACAGGGAGCTTCTGCTGCCGGCTGCGATTGCGTGCGGAGCCGCTGTCTCTGCGCTGTGCGTGCTGTGGGCAGCTTTGGTGTTGCCGTGGGCAGCTTTGGTGTCGCTGTGCCGTGGGCAGCTTTGCCGTGCTCGTGGCTCCTCCTGACACGTCAGCCTTGTGTCTCATCTCTGCCGGCGCCCAGCTGCAGTGACGCTGCTCTTGGGGCTCCAAACTGCAGTTCCCGAGAAGTGACTGCTGCTTTCCTGCCTCTGAGCCTCGGCTTTGGCCGTGGCTGCCTTTGGGGACAGTCTGCTTTGTCACAGGTGTGCAGGAAGGGCTCTGCACACCAACAGCGTCCTGGTCAGGAGAGCACCCAGGCCCTGAATGCCACAACTGAGCCTGGGCAGGCAGACATAGACAAATGAGCATCTTTCAGCTACGGTGTAAAGAACCAGGATAGCAGCACAAGCCCCAGTCTAGGCTCCAGTGGTGTCTGCCAGTGCCCAGCTGTGGGATGTCCCAGCAGGCAAGGTGCAAGGGTCCTTGGCATGGCCTGTGGTGGGTTGGAGATGTGCTGCAAGTGCCTCCAGGTGACCTCATAATATGGGTCTGGTAACATTCAGGTCCCATATGCTGTGATGAGAACCAGGGATGGGGATGAACGTGGAGACAATCAGCCACCCTGGTGACCTGTGGCCTCAGAGGCTGAGCCAGCAGATCACCCTCATGGGAACTCCTTTGTGAGCTACTCGTCACTTTCTGCCCTGGCATGTTGGGCCACTTCAGACAGATGTGTCCTTGTCCCCAAGTACATGGCAAGGGTTTCATTTAGTGACTGGAGGCTGCAGCCTCCTTTCTAGTACTCCGTGTTCCTTGCACAGAGCCCCCTGCTCATCTGCAGCTGCCTCCTGCAGGGGTCCCAGGTACTCCTCCCCTCTCTGCACTCCCACTTTGGCCAGCAGCGAAGATCCCTCCATCGGGGTCCAGTGCTCTGATGTGGTTGAAATGAGAGGTTGCCTCCCCAGGGGCTGGCATTCCTGTTGTGTTCATTATTGCCCATTCCTGCCCTGAGCTGGACACACATAACCTGTGTTATTTAGAAGCATTCTGCAAACATGCAACTGGATTGAAACAATCCCCTGTCCTTCCCTGATCTAGAAGGAAAACATAATAAACACCATGGAAAAACATGGTGGGTCAGGATGGATGGTTGCAGCTGCTGTTAGTGCCAGATGAGGATTGTGTTGATTTCCAAGGGAACAGACTGGGACAGTAGTTTTTAAATGAGCATTGTGCTGTGTATCCAGGTGGGTCCCAGCTGAACTGCTCAGGTGAGTGCCCCGTGCAGCTTGGCACCACGGCCCCTCCTGGCTCTGCCAGGGCCTCCTGTGGTGTCACCAGCAGGCACAAAGGGCTCAGCTGAATAAACTTCATTTCTTCTAAAATGCATTAAGGAAGCCAGTCAACGTACAGTGTGTGTGACTGCACCTAAATTCCATCTGGAAAGTTATAACAGCAGTAAATCAAGAACAATAATGAGGAGTGAAATTGTGTGGCCAGTAGAATGCGAGACTTGGAATGCTGGGGCCAGGCTGGACTTGCTCCTTGCCATCTGGAATTTGGGTGTAGGTGTTAATAAGATATCCCAATGGTTCCCCAATGGTCAGCCCCAACACTTCCCTGGTTTGTACTGGGGATGTGAGGAGAGGTGAAGGCTAAAGGAGGAGAGTGAACGACAGTGTTTTTACACTACCACACACAGATCAGAGAATCACTTGTATTCCAGGGGCCCAGCATGGTGTTCCTGTGATGCCAGGCACAGAAAATCCAGCCCAAGCATCTGGGAGCAGCACACAGAGCTCTGGCTATCCAGGTGTTCCTGTGTGGCAGGGACAGCACAGAGCAGGCGGGTCCCAGCCACGCTCCATGCCCCATGCCCTGTTCCCTCCATGCTGTTGGTGTGGCCAGCAGGGCTCTGTGCCCTCCAGTGTGGCCAGCATATGTCCGTGCCCTGCTCTGTCCTTGCCCTCAGCATGGCCAGCAGTGCCAGCTGGAGCTGGTTCACATGCTGAAGTGGATTTTGTGCAGCAGAGGCTTGGTCCTGAGCTGAGGTGTCACGGGGCAGGATGCCTTCCTTGTGCATGGTTCCTCTCTGCCAAGGCTTTTGAGGTGTGCTGGGTTTCATCAATATGCTTGTGGTGGTTTACATCTACAGTAGCAAGTTGTGTGGGGCAGCAGAAGGTGATTCTAGGGTGAGATGTGGGTGAGGAGGACCTGTGTCCTCTCCGTGTGTGCCTGGGGAGTCAGGTGGGACTGTGTTGGCAAGGCCCAATGAATCAAGTATGGACGGGGTCTGGAGGCACTGGTGGTGGCTGCAGTGCTCCCCTGCCCACAACGTTGTGCCTGGAGGGGGCACTGAGTGCCCTCTGGGGCAGCCTGGGGGTCACCCCACACCCTGCACACCAGGGTGGGCAGCAGCCTGGGACGGAGGGGGCTGCAGGGCTGGGGGGACTGCAAGGACAGGGTCTGACTGCCAGCTCCTGCTGCTGGTGGCAGCTCCACAGCCCTCAGGAGCAGTGCTGGGAGTCCTGGTGCTGGGAGTGCTGTGGTGTGGAGCAGAGCAGAGTGTGGCTCAGCTCCCTTTCCAGCTCAGCCCAGAGCTGACTGCTGGCATATGACACTCGTTATCTCTCCAGCTCAGAAACGCAGTGCTCAGGGCATCCTGATGGATTTGTGACACTTCCCATGGGACTCTGTGCTCGTAAACCAATTAAAGGATTACATCCTTGTAATGTGGAGAGTATTCTTTGTTTATTAAGTAATGCAGGTATAATTCAATTAGTGACAGGCTGACCTGCTGATGTCAAACGTGGATGCCAGTCAGGTTGGTCTCAAGCTCTGCCCCCCAGATCAGAGCAGCAGGAACTGAGGGGAGCAGCTGCCCCTCCTATAGCTCCCCGTGCCCGACATGGAACCCTGAGAGGTTTTTATGGCTTTTACTGACATGTTTCCTTTACAGAGTCACAGAATCTCAGAATTGTTTCGGTTGGAAAGGACCTTACAGCTCATCCCACCTCCTGCCATGGCAGGGACACCTCCCACTGTCCCAGGCTGCTCCAAGCCCAGTCCAGCCTGTCCTTGGGCACTGCCAGGGGCAGCCACAGCTGCTCTGGGCACCCTGTGCCAGAGCCTCCCCACTGTCACAGGGAAGAAGTTCTTCCATGGAAATGAGTTGGTTTATTATTGTGAGATGGTTTCAGGCTGGGCTGAGTGTTTACTGTCTGTTGTGTCTCAGAAAGCCCCACGCCACCAAACGGTGTCCAAAGCACAGCCTGTGCCCCCCATGAACCGTGTGGGAGACTGGGGGTAGCTGCAGTCCCCTCCTGTGTCCAGCTCAGGCCCTGCCACGCTCTGTAGCACCGTGGCCAGGGTGTGGGCACCGCTGCAGAGGGGGGGAAGCCTCTGCTCCCTTTGGTGAGGGCTCAGTGCTGACAGTCCTGTCCACTGGGAAATCCCTCTGCTCTGGGCCTTGTGACACTCAGCCCAGGGAAGGCAGAGGGCTGCAGTGTTTTTCCCTCTGGAAAGGGGAGTTCAGTGGCTTGTGGGCGGCTCATGGTGCCTTGGCATCAGAGCAAAGCAGTGGCTGGGCACCTGTCTGCTAGGAAAAATGGGGAGAAGCAGAAGTGTAAAATGCTCTGTACATCAGTAGGGCTGTGCAGGAGTGACTCTGGAGTAGAACAGGACTGATTCAGTGGATTTGGGGAATAAATTAAAGTTCGAATCTCAGTAAGGGATGGTTGCCCCTAGGTGAGAGACAGTGCAACTTGAACTGCACACCACCGATGTGCCTGGGAACAAGTCAGTGCAAAAGGTGTTTCCAGACTGCCAGACCTTTCCAGAAAGACCAGTATGTTTCAGTGTCCTGAACAATAAATGCTGGTCAGAGTCCCACTCTGGTTTTCCATGCAATCTCATGACAGAATTGTGCTTAGTTTGCAGCACAGATCAAGAAAAACTTTATGTGTTGAATGCAAATATAATGTGGAAAAGGAGGATCTGCACATGTGTGGGCTAATAGAGGCACAAAAGCAGCTTGTGTAGCCTGGCACTGCTGGAGGAACATGAGCACCTGACAGCAGAATTATCTCTGAGGACCACAGACTGACTTGTAAACTGTGGAATAAATTGCTCTTATTTTGTAGCATTTACTTGCTCAGCTGCACTTCACAGGGTTTTGCTTGTCTGGCAATTCCTACTTGTCAGGTGGAAAACCTGGACTGCTGAGGGCTGGCAGCTAGTGAGCTCTGGGCTGGGCAGAGGGTACAGCCCCGGCAGTGAACTTCTTCCCTGACAAAAAAGTAGCAGGTCAAGGGGCCAGGAGGGTGATCTTGGCAGCGGGGCAGAGAGGCTGAGGGTGCTGCAGAGGGAGAGCTGTCCTGGCCCCTCTGCCTCTCCCACTGCAGGGCAATGCAAGCCCCAGCCCTCAGCAGTGCATTCCTGCCCTCATGGGGTGCCTGAAGCATGGGGCCTGCTCCCTGCCCAGCCTTGTGCTCCTGCTGCTGCCTCTCTGATACTGGGAAACCTCTCAGGTGCTGCTTCTGCCAGTGAACCTTGAGCAGCTATTTGAAGCCTTCCAAAATGACAAGATTTGAATTGCTTTTCTTGGCGGACAAAAGTGAAAGCTCGGGATCTCCATGCTCAGTCAGAGCCTGGCAGCTCTCCTGTCATGCTGCTGCTGACAGTGCTCCACTCTCCTGATGTGTTTCCTGTTCCTGTCCTGGGGGATGCAGTGCCTGACTGTTCACCTGTGCCCTGCTGCTGCTCCCAGGTCATGGCATTCCAGCCTTTGGCAGGCTTTGTGCTCTGGCACACCTGAGTCATGGCTGCGGGATGCAGTTTCAGTCCTGGTGTTGTTGGTGTTGATGCACAAACGCTGCTTCCCCATGAATTTAATTGCAGGTGTGGCACTGCTGGCCACGCAGGAACAGCCCTCCCTGCCGGGCTCTCTGTTCCTAAGGGAGAGATTACAGAGTGTGAAGGAGTTCTTGGTAGCTGGAGGGGCTGGAGCTGGGAGGGCACTGATTACCCATGAGTGGAGGGGAAAGAGACAGAGGAATGTCCACTCTCAGCACATAAAGACAGAAATGGAAACAGCAACCTGCCCACATCTCTGGTGACTTAATGCTGATGCAAATCCTTGCAAATGTTGGCTTCCTCTCTGCACAGTTTGTGGAGACCTGTGCTCCTGGAGGGCAGGATCCCTGTGTTCCTGGAGCTGTGGCAGGTTCAGGATGATCTGGGCCCATAGATGGTGCAGGCTCCCAGCAGATGGGGAGGAAGAGGCATTCATGGCCTGCAGCACATGTGCAGTGGTGCTGGGCTGCCTGCAGAGCAGTGAGGCTGACGCTCAGGAGAAGGAGGGCTGGGCTCAGTGCTGTCAGACCATGTGCTCCTGTCCCCCTGTCCTGCCTGTGCCAGGCATGGGATGAATCCTGCAGGAAACTCCCATTTGTCAGACTGACACCAGGATGAATTTTTGCTTTTTCTTTTATATACCTTTTATATAACTTTCATGTATCCTCAGTATTCTTAGCATGCATACTTGTAATTCCTTATATCTGATAAGTTAGCACAGTCCTAGTATTAGACCAAACCTCCTAAAGGTCTTGTAGCAGGAGGCTGGAAAGCTTCTACGCTGTCTTGGGAAACCAAGGTCCTGTCTAGAACATATGCTGTAAACCAGAGGTTTGGCCCATCCAGGGGGGAATTTGACAGATGGGGGAATGTCACACCATTCATCCAGGCCTGCCATTGGGGCATCCTTGTGCTAAACTTTAAGGTCTATAAATTGTATATGCAATCTCTCATGTGTGCATTGTGGCACATTCCACCTGGGCAAAGGGCTGCTCCATGAGGATCCTTATCAAAATACCAAGGCAAAAGCCCCTTGTCCCTTAACCGTATCTGGCTCTCTGTTTTTTAAGGCCAGGGAAAGGCATCAGGTCTGTGGTGTCTCATTGCTGCTGCAGAGGTGTCAATGCCTCTGTCACACTCAGGGCCCGTTTGCCACATTATATCAGTGCATCCCCAAGTGTTATCACAGGCTGCAGAGCTGATGGCTGGAGCCGTCTGCTCTGGGTGTGTTCCTCAGCCTTGGTTATGGGGGCACCAGGCTTCCAAACAGGATCATTTTGCTTTGCAAAAGGTCTGTTTCAATCTAATTCCAGCTGTGCCCTGGTGGGTGCATGTATGGAGTTGCCATGTGTGGTAAGGAAATTGCATGTAAAAGTGGCTCTTATGCTGGGAGGATGCAGTGATGACAGCTGGATCTCATTGGGATGATGTGCAGGAAAGGCTGCCTGGAAGTGAGGAGGTCCTGCTGCAGGAGATCCTTCTCTAGGAGACCCCGCTCTGGGAGATCTGGGCATTTGTTTGTTTTCTTCTGTGTGAGTTTAACTGACAGCACATAGCAAAGTAGAACGTTCCCTGATTCCCATGGGTGAAGCAGAGTGAGGCATTGCTGTACCCCTTTCCAGTGCTGTGGGCACTGAAGGTTGAGCTCTGGGTAGGAACCCACTGTCCCCGTGCCATCCCTCAGTGCCAGAGCCATCAGAGGAGCTGTTCTTGTGCCTGGTGCTATCCCAGTCCCCTGGAGCAGGGAGTTGAAGGTGTTGGCTTCCTTCCTCTCCCTCATTTCAGAGCAGGGTTTCATGTCTCAGGGGCCTCTCTCCTGAGATGAGGGTTTGTGTTTCCTGGAGCATTGCTCCTCACAGCTCTCCATTGCTGTCTCTGACACAACCTCTTGCTGGCTGTGTGGGTCTGGTGGGGTTTTGGCCACCATGGACCTGATGGTGATGCTTACAGGTGCTTCTTCTGGTGACAGCCATTCTGAGAGTGGCAGTGTCATGCCAGGATGTTTTACTTTAGCAAATTTACTCTTGCCCCAAGCAGCGTGGTCTAGTGGAAGGTGTCTGTGCCCATGTCAGGGGATGGAACTCCAAGGTCCCTCCCAACTCAAACATTCTGGGATTCTATGGTCTTTCAAAAGCTCCACAAGTCCTCTTCACTGGAGCTGTGTAAGGTCACTGTGCCCACAGAAGCAGTGATGCTGGAGCTGCTGACTGATAAAAGGACTTGAAAATGAGACAGTCCTGTGAGCAGGATTGGAAGTGCTGCCCAGGGCACCATTCTGGTTTGCTCCATCCCCTTGCTGGGACACTGAAATAATTTAGTTTTCTCCAGGTCCCCCACCTCATTCTTAATTACAAAAGTGAACAAGAGGACCAGACAGCGGAAGAGATAGGCAAGGGAGAGCTTAGACAGCAAAGCTGAGAATCAAAAAAAAAGTTATGGATTCCTTAAAGTAAGATTTTTTTTTTTTTCCAGTGGAAGGCTTTCTTATTAAAAGAGATTCAATTGGCATTGGATCTTTGCAGCAGAAATTAAGTACATGAAAAGAATTTGTGTATCTCAGGAATCTCCAGTACTGTGGGAAGGGTATGATACTTTTGCTTTTCTGTTGCTTTCTTTAATATAAGAAAACTTGAATTTAAAAAAAAAAAAAAAAGGTGAAAAACTTAAAAAATACAACCAGCAACAACACAACCATTGAAATGTTGGCAAATGGCTGTGGTACTTGTCTGGCACAGTGATCTGCTGTGATGTCCCCTCACACTGTACCAGGACCTGCCCTCTGTCCCCTCTGCTGCACTGTCACCTGTCCTCCCTCCCTGGAGGGAGGACACCTGGCCACTGGATCCATATTTTAGCTGGGCTCAAGCCTCTGGGTGCTTTCTGAGCTGTCACCAAGGAGGAGCTGCTTCTGTGTCAGGAAATAAGCAGAAAATGTCAGGGTAAGATTCTCTGCTAAAATTTGCCATTTTTTGGAATACAAAGTGCTCTTCTGGAAGTGTTTCCCATTTGATGACTTTTCCTTATATTTACGCCAAGTTTTGGCATGGCCTGCCCGGGGTGGGGGGCTTGGTGGGTCCCTGGTGCTGAGCCAGGCATGCCAAGCTGCAGGGACAGCTGCATGGTTCTCTCGTGCCAGCAGCACTGAGGGCACTGCTGGTCGTGCTGACCCCCGTCAGCTTGGGGCCTTTGGGCTCTCCAGAAATAATTTTGAAGAAAATGATGGATTCTTGATCCATTCAGAGTGAAAGAAAAGTTAAAAAACTCCTGGTGGCGTCCCCTGCGATCATCTCTGTGTTTGCCTCTCACTTCTCTTATCTCCTTGTGTAAATCCAAGGAGTGACTGAGCAGCAGGAATGGCTGTGGGAGTGACTGGGAATGGTGTTGGGGTCTTGCTCCCTGTGCTTGTGGCACCTGGGGCCCTGTTCTGCCTTTTGAAACTTGCAGCTCTCCCCTCTGTCCCCTGTTCCTCCTGTTCAGTCCCTTCCTGCCAGACCTGCTGGGGTCAGTGGGTGGGATGTGACAGGGACACATCGCACAGACACGGTGCTGTGCCGTGGATCTGAGATGAGAAGCACTGAGGCGTTTTTAAAGAGGACATTGTGTGGAGGGCAAAGTTTCTCTCTGCTTTGATTTCTGGGCATAATTTGAAGATAACTCAATTAACTGCAGTAAAGTCACACTGATTTACTTGAGGTAAGAGTTTGAGGTTCCTTGTTTTGTTTCTACGAACATTTCCCTGCACAATGCTGCTCTGCTTCCTCTTGTGAGAGGGAAACTGTGTAATTTTCTTGATATTAATTAAGATAAGACAGAATTATACCAAAATATATTAAAGGGGAAATAAATAAGTTTAAAACATGCCCGAACTCCAGATCACAGTCCCTGTCTGCTGGCACAGCGCTGGCACCCCAAGCAGGGGCCTCTGTGGGGAGCAGGTGTGGGGGCTGAATGGGGGATCCAGCTGTGGTGGCACTTGGGATCCGCCTGGACTTCATTTGCCTTTGAAAATGTGCTGAGTGGGGAAGGCTCACACAGGGAGGGAATGCAAGAGAGTGGCTGTGCTGTGGCCACCATGAGCTGAAGTGTGTCTGTGCTGGAGCTCCTGGAGCCCTGCTGGGCTGGCCCAGGGGCTGCACAGCTCGGGAGCCGTGCAGGGCCCCTCTCTGCCCCTGCTCCCAGGGTGTCCCTGTGCCAGTGACCGGCTCCCCCAGTGCAGGTGCACCTGGCCATGGCACAGAGCCCTGTGAATGTCACAGTGAGGCACCACGTGGGCTCCATCTCCTCGTGCCTGGGAGCTCTGGGTGCCAGGAGGTGCTGTGTACTGGAGCTGTGTGCTGGAGCTGTGTGCTGTGTGCTGTGTGCTCTGTGCTCTGTGCTCTGTGCTGTGTGCCAGAGCTGTGTGCCAGCCCTGTGTGCTGTGTGCTGTGTGCTGGAGCTGTGTGCTGTGTGCCAGAGCTGTGTGCCAACCCTGTGTGCTGGAGCTGTGTGCTGTGTGCTGTGTGCTCTGTGCTCTGTGCTGTGTGCCGGAGCTGTGTGCTGGAGCTGTGTGCTGTGTGCTGGAGCTGTGTGCTGTGTGCTGTGTGCTGGAGCTGTGTGCTGGAGCTGTGTGCTGTGTGCTGGAGCTGTGTGCTGTGTGCTGGAGCTGTGTGCTGTGTGCTG
>VZUI01077328.1:0-11601 GCA_013401135.1 Cettia cetti
GCGGGGCCGGGAGCAGCGGGACGGCGGGGCGAGGTGAGGCGCGGCCGGGCCCGGGGCTGCCGGGCCGGCACCGGGCGGGGGGCCCAGCGGGAGAGGAGGGGGTGCGGGGGGCGGTGGGACCGCCCTGGGCCGTGGGGGGACGCTGGGAGGTGCAGGGGGTGGGGGAGGACAGAGCACCCCCCCCCCAATCCGGTGATGCTGGGAGCAGGGGCGTGACGACCCCCAGGGACGGGGATTTGGGGGTGCGGGGCTGCTCCGCAGGGGGCCGGGAATGGGGGGCTCCAAAGGGGCACGGATGGAAGGGATGGATAAGGCGTGCATCGTATTGTTGTTGCTGCTGGGACAGCCGCGGACCCCGCCGGGAGGGCTGTGCCAGGGGTGTCCCCCGGTGAGGTTCGATGCTCCTGGGGGTGCGGGATGGGGTGAGGAGTCTGGAGATGCGGAGCTTTTCGGGGTACAGGGGATCCCTCCAGGGACGATGTGCCGGGGGCTCCCTGGTGCAGGGGGCTGGCTGGGGGGCACCCCCATCCCTCTTTTCCGTGCTGGGGGAGACAGGCTGGGCCTGGGACAGTGGGGGGCCCCTGCGGTAGGTTTTTGGCTGGGAAGGACGGGACAGTGACGATCCCTCGGCAGATGCTGGTGCCTTGTGTGGTGCAGGGGGGAGACGAGGCTGAGACGAGGTCCCCAAAGCCCCTCTCTCTGCTGCCTGGACCCCCAGGCTGTGCTGGGGAGGGTTTGGCTGATGAGATTTCAAACCCTGCGGGTGCTGCACGAGGGAAGGAGAGGGGGCAAGGCTTGGCAGCAGGGAGCCACAGCAGCAACTCAAGCGCTTGTTTTTTTGGGAGTGCTCTGTGCTTCTCCTTCCCCCATCAGGAGCTTTGTCCCCGGGGATGTCCGGGCTGTGCCATGCAGGGGGCTGGTGGCAAGGGGTCGGGCTGTGGCTCAGGGGGAGCAGGTGGCTTTCAGAGGACACAGGTTCATTCATCCCCCCCAGAGCAAGATTTCAGACCGGCTGTGTCTTGGTTTGCCTGTGCTCCCACTGCTGTAGGGGGGTCACCCGGGGGCTGGCAGCTTTTGGGGGTGTCTCAGGTTGATGACAAATGTCAAGGACCTTCTCTGAGGGTGCAGATGCTCGCTGGTCTCTTTGCCCTGTGACATGTGGATTCTCCTCTGGCAGGAGCACAGGGACACTCCCGCTGGGGGGGATTTTGGGGACAGTGTTTGTGTCCAAACACACATTGTCATCCCTCTGTCCCACTCTGCCAGCACGGCCTCACACGGTGCCACCCTCTGTGCCTCACCTGCTTTCCCCTAAATCCCCCCAACATCCCACCTGCCTCCCCCTGCCCCAGGACTCATCCTCACAACGCATGCAGGGAAGGTCTGGGGCTTTCAGAGGCAGGAATTGGGCAGATTTTAAGGGAACCTTTGGTCCTTGCTCCCTGTCAGGAGCAGCAAGCAAGGCTTTTGCCAGGCAGAGGGGTGCTTGGCTGGCTTTGTCCCTGGTGCCAAGCAAACCATGCTTTTCCCCTGGACATGGGCCTCGTGCCCCGGGGGCAGGTGCAGCTGTGGGTGGACGTGTGGCAGCGGGTCCTGGAGCCGCTGGAAGAGGGAGCAGAGGGTGCTCACCCCGTGTCTCTGGGCAGGGGATGCCTGCAGGATGCAGGTCACCCCGTGGGGTTAATGCTTCTGCTGAGGGGCTGCCGGATGTGGGGGTCCCCCGTCCCCAGAGCCCTTTCTCCTCCTCCTCCTTCCTGTCTCCCAGCTCCCGTTTTCCCCAGCCAGGTGGCCCGTGGCTTATATAATGTGCTCAAACCCCGGAATAGCTCCTCCCGTTACACAACCACCCAAGCAGCCACGGGGGGGGATGGGGGGGGGATTCCCGGCTGGATGCTCCCCCTGCACTGGCTGTGACCCCCCTCTACCTGCAGTGCTCAGCCCCAGGGGCTGCTTGCCAGGATTGTGTCCCCATTGGGGAAGGTGACCTCATTGTGACAGTCATCCCCCTGCTCCTCCATGTGCTCAAGAATTGCTTTTATTTGTAGTAGAGTTATTCCTCCCCTTCCTCAGAGGGGTGATGGGCCTTGGGCTGACGGTGCCTCCTCCTGACTCCTTGCCCAGCAGAGCAAACGGCCCCAAAGGTGCAAAACCTGGGGTGCCTGTTCCCCCTCTCCATCCCCATTCCTTATTTAAGCACCTCCTATTTGGGGAAGGTCTGGCAGGGCATTCCCAAGAGGGTGAGGAAAGTGTGGCCAGAGGGGTGTGGGGGTCCCACAGGAAAACCCAGCCCCTGGATCAGCTGCCTCTCCCCTCAGCATGGGGGGGTTGCTGTTGCCACAAGGATGTGCTGCTCCTTTCCCTCAGCCCTGATTCAGGAACGGGGTCACTGCGTGGCTCCTGGGCTGCTCCCCATCATGGTGTGGCCCCTTTCCCAGCAGCTCTTCTCCAGCCAGAGCTGAGCATGGAGCTTCTCAACAGCCAACAGCCCGAGGGCTTCAGGCTGGGGGGGCTTTGGCCATGGCATTTTGGGGACAGGAGTAAATCCTGGCTCCTCACCCTCCACTGTGCCCTTTTCCCTGGATAATCTCCAGGGGATCTCTGTGCTCACACCCCTGTGTGATGCTTGTCCAGTGGGGGACCAGTCCCCAAGCCTGGCTCCCCCATCCCTGTATCCCCAAGCCAGGAAGGAGCCCGGTTGCTTAGCAACTGTTTAGCTTCTCCACCAGCCTCCTCATCTATTTTAAAATATATATATATATTTATATATATATCTATATCTGCACAGACGTAGGTATGCACATGCAGCTGCAGCTCCTGACCCCCAGCCAGCATCCATACATTCTTTGCTAATTGCTTTAAAGCCTGTGAGGTGTCAAATTTTCAGGCAGCTATAGGAAAAGAAGGCCTGGGCTTGGGGAAATAGGGATGGAAGCATTGGCACAGCTGTCACCAATCCATTCCCACTGCCCCTTCCCATGGGCACCATCCCTGTGGCTTGGGGCTGGAGGGCAGTGCTAACGAGCCCCAGAATGGCTGCACTTTGAAAGCTAGATTTGCCTTTTTTCCTCGTTCTTGAAGGTCTGACTCATGGTTTTTGGCACTGGAAGGCGGCTCCGGAGAAGGTCAGCCCAATTAATGGCAGCAGCCCTGGACTTTTCCTCCCTGTAACTCCAGCTGGGTGTTCAGAGGAGGCCTGGCCTGTTCAGGCTGCCTGGCCACGGTGTTCTGGCATATTTTGTGTCCTGAAAAAAGAGATCCTCTCCCAGCTGTCGCCACAGCACAGACAGGGAGCAGCCTGGGATGGGGCTGTGCGTGCTTGGGGACGGGGTTATCATTTCCGTCAGTGGTGGTGTGTCCTGATGAGATCCAAACAGGCAGGAGAACCATAGGGACCACCCCTCTCAGCCTCTCCGGAGCGACTGGAGCATCCTCACCTCACCGGGCTGTCCCTGGCGTGCCGGGGCCGAGCTCCGGCTCGCTCGGCACACGAGGGGTGCGGGGAGCCGCCGTCCCGGGCTCGCTGCCCGCATCCCGTGCCCGCATCCCGTGCCCGCATCCCGTGCCCGCGGGTGCTCACGGCCGCCCCGGCTGGTGCAGCTGGATGTGGCCGGAATTAATGGAGCACCGGCCGGAGGCGGCTTTAATTAGCACCGAGGCACGCGGAGGGGGCAGGATGCCCGGGGACCGCTGCCGCCTTTCCCCAGCGAGGGAGAGATGCCGGGAGAGCATCCAGGCACCCGGGAGAGCATCCAGGCACCCGGGAGAGCATCCAGGCACCGAGGAGAGCATCCAGGCACCCGGGAGAGCGTCCAGGCACCCGGCAGAGCATCCAGGCACCGCCGCCCCCCCGCTGCCATCCCCCGGGAAGCGGCTCCATCCGCAGTACGGCGGCAGGGCCCTGCGGCGCGGCTGCTCAGCGCCGGGGGCTGCGGGCACGGCCCGGGGGCTGAGCGGGGTCCAAGGGGGGATTTCAGCAGAGCCGGCTGGGTAGGGGCTTGTTCTGGGCTGGGAAATAAAAGGGCCAAAGCAGTTTGGTGAAATGACTCTCATTTCGCCATCGTTTTGCTTCTTTCCTTTCGAGCTGCAGTTCTGAACCCCGAGCTGGACAAAGGGCAGGGGGGACAGCCCCGGGGCCGGGCCACGGGGACGGTCACACCCTGGGCCAGCCCAGCCCAGCCCACAGGCTCTGAAGTGGCAGCCCCAAACCCTGGCAGGATGGCGAGGCTGGGCTTGGCACCCCGAGCTGGCAGGGCCTGTGCTGGCTGTGTGACGGGGGCACAGTGCAGGGTGTCTGTCCTTCTGTCCGTCCTGGCAGCCCTGAGCTGGCACTGAGGGTGCCCAGGTCCCCCACAGCCTGGGTGGGATTGGGCAGGGCTGGGGAGGGAGGGACAGAGCCGGGCATGGATGGAGGGTGGTGGTGAAGGGTGAGGAGGAGGAGATGGGAAAAGAGGGATGAAGATGGAAGATGGGTATGAGGAGGAGAATGGAGAATAGGGATGGGTGGGGATGAGGATGAGGCTGGAATCTGGGGATGAGAGTGAAGACAGGGGTGGAGGATGAGGATGGAGGATGAGGTATCTCTGAACACTTCCAAAAGCTCTAATCCAGGTGTCAAAAAGCACCTGCAAGCTGAAAAGCTGGATTGACCTCCCCAAGGCCCAAGGTGGCACGTGGGAGGAGGATCAGGATTCCAAAGGACGTGGGCAAATGCCTGGTTAATATGGGAAAAGAGGGATTTGCTCAGGAGTCTCCCCAGCATCTCCAGTCCATGGTGCCAGGGGGTCTGGGCCCTCCTGGGCAGCAGTAAAGGAATTTGGGGTGGCACTAAGGGAATTTGGGGTTGCAGTAAAAGAATTTGGGGTGGCACTAAGAGAATTTGGGGTTGCACTGAGGGAATTTGGAGTGGCAGTAAGGGAATTTGGGGTTGCAGTAAGGGAATTTGGGGTGGCACTAAGGGAATTTGGGGTGGCACTAAGGGAATTTGGGAGGCAGGAATGGATGCCAGCAGCTGTCCTCAGCTACATCCTGCAGCCTTTGGGAGTGTGTGGAGACACAGAGCTCACCCCAGGATGCCTCCTCTCCCTCTGGGCGAGGCAGCCGGGCAGTGGCTGCCAGTGATTGATGTTTTGTGGGTAATTACTGCAGATAATGAAATATTTAACCATCATCTTTATTGTCGGGGTAGCACCGAGCCAGGGGAAGGCACTGCTGTTTGGACAGGGCTGTGCTGATGGGCTTGGGGCTGGTTTTGGTGCTGGCAGAGCTGGGGGGTCCCTGTGTGCTGGCCAGGGGATCGAGGTGCTGGTGGTGGCAGCCACCCTGTGTCCCTGAGCTGTCCCCTGTGAGTGCAGGGCATGGCTGGGGTTCTCCTTGCAGGGCAGGGAGAGCACAGAGCCAGCTGGGGGACACGGGCTCCCTCTGCCCTGATGCCTTGTCCCCGTTGTCACCAGCAGTGTAGGGCTGGCTCTGTTTGGCACCCAGGGAATTGCCTGGAGCCCCTCTGGGGAGCTGGGGGTAGGGTTGTGGGTGGGTTTTCCCATTCTTTTGTTTCCCTGCCCGTGCTGTGGCTGAGGCAGGGGGCTGCTGGCAGCTCCCACGGTGGATATTGCTGCAGGCTGAGGGAACCATGTCCATCCCCAGCCCAGCTCCACCTTCCTAGCCCCAGGTGCAAAGGGATCTCTCCAGCTCCATCCTTTTCATGGAAACAGAGAACATTTCCTGGCGGATCTGCCTGCCTCCCCCACCATGCAGCCTTCTCCCACAGGCACCCATCCAGCTGCCAGTTTGTCTCCATTTACCTGCCCAGCTCTGTATCCTGCACACTCCCAAGGTTTCTCAGCAATGAATTTATCCACTGCTGGGCTCAGGATAAAATTAATTCCCCCAGGGGGCAAGCAAACAGAGGCTGCTGCAGCCAGCATCCTCTCCTTTCCCTTTTCCTTCCCTGAGCCCCTCTGCTGGGGAAGGTTTCTAAGTGGGGAGCTTCCCCCTTTCCCTAACCTCCTTCCAGGTTTTTGGCTTCATGTCCTGATGGGAGAAAGAGGGAGAGGAGCTCCCAAGGCAGGTTTTTCTGCAGCATCTCTCTGTTCTCCAGCCTGGAGGAACCCTGGGATACGGAGGGGGCTGGGTTCAGGGTGGGCAGGGAGGGCTGAGCAGAGCTGTGGGGTGTCATGGGGTTTGAAATGTGGGTGCTGCAGGCAAGGGAGGGCTGGGGAACCCTCCAGGTGCAGGGATGAGCACCCAGGAGTGCAGAGCCCTGGCTGGCTCCTGCTGCACCAGCAGGATCTCCCCCTTGCCTCTGCAGAAATAAAGGCTGCTGGCTCCTCTCTGCATGGTAGTAATGGGAAGAAGGAAAAAAAAAAAAAGAAAAAAACCCCCTTGTAATTAAGCACTCAGCAGCTGTCCTCCCCAGGCAGGCTTGTCAGGAGATAAATGACTGTGTGGGGCAGCCAGTGGCAGCAGGAAAGTCAGGGATGTCCTGTGGGCATCCTGTGGGGTGGGAGATGCCTTCTGACCAGGTTGGGATCCCCATCACCCCAGGGAGGGCTCCGAGGTATTTTCTCTCCTCCAACAGCAAGGAAATCTCCTCAAAGCCCCTCGTGGTTATCTGCATTCCCACCCTTGCTCTGTCCCCATGGAAAGCCCTGAGCTGCCTGGTGTCCTGGTGGAATGGGGAGCCTTTCCTGGGCTTGTGGAGTGTGGATCAGCCCACGGCCCATCTGCCCTTCCTGCTGGGCTCAGGGATGCCTCCTTCCCCGGGCCAGCGTTTGCCCCACCCTCCCTGGGCAGCGTGTGTCAGCCCCCAAGGATTGGCTGCTTCCTGACGGGGAGACAACGTGCAGGCAACACCCAGCCTTGGCAAAGCCTCTCCAGCAGGGTCCCTGGGATAGAGACACCTCAGAGAAGTGGCTTTCTGGCAAAAGCTGCTTCTCCAAGCCCAAATCCAGCTTGGAGAGTGAGGCAGGATGCTCTGCCTTTGCTGCTGATCGTTTCTCTTTGTGCAGGGTCCCTGTACAGCCCAGGTGGTGCCTCTGCAGCCCGGTGGAGCTGCTGGTTAAGGCAGCAGATCTCCAGTGGGAGCATCCCACGCTCGGGAGAGGGCTGGAATGCTGGGCAGGAGAGCTGGGGCAGGTCAGGACAGCAGGGACAGTGAGGAACGAGTGCTCAGCCGTGCACCCATGGCCTGAGGGCACTGAGACAGGGCTGTGTCTGTCTGCTGATCCAGGAGATTTGGGAGCATCTCCTCCCTCAGGCTCGGGGAGCATCAGCCTGAGCCTCAGCACAGCAGTGCTGCTTGGGAACAGTTGTCCTCTTCCAGGGGTTATTTTTGGAGCCAAGTGAGGACACATGGAGTGTGTGGTGGAAAGAGGAGGCAGAGACACGTGAAGGTGAAGGGGCAGGGAGAAGGCAGGGGGGCAGAAGCTGGTGGGGATCCTCACCTCCTCTTGCAGCCCACACTGGGCCATGGCAGAGCGTGCCAGGCCATGGCCCAAGAGCATCAGCAAGTGTTTGCTGCCTGAGCCAGACATCAGGATGTCCCACCACTGCAACCAAACCAGCCAGTGCAGCTGGGAACTGCAAGGGGATGTCTGAGACCTTTGGGTCCCCAGAGAACTGTGAAATGGATGCCTGTCTCTGCTCCAAACCCACACTGGCTCCACAGGAGGGACCCCTGCCCACCTGTCCTGCTGCTCTATAGTTATGAACCCCACAGACCTACCCTCAGCCAGGTTTTTCCAGTGCAAGGCTGGAGCAGAGCATCCTCCCCTCTGTCCCAGGAGCCAGCCCTCTCATCATGGTGACAGGAGTAGCCCCAGCCTCGCTTGGAGGATGAGGAAACTGAAGCAAGGTGCAGGGAGATCTCCTAGCCACTGTCCCCATCAAGAGTTGATTTTACCTCAGGTCCTGGCAGGGTCCCCTCACTGTCCTGGGGTGAGAGGGGCAGCAGGGCAGGGACTGACCCTGACTCTTTCTCTCCCTCCCAGGCAATCATGGCTCTCTACAACAACGGAGCCGACGTGCCCTCGCCCCAGGAAGCCTCCAACGGCTTCCCCCAGCCCGGGGCCTCGGGAACATGGCCCAAGGGTGAGGAGGAGGTGCGCCTGGTGGAGCCCAGCATGGTGAAGAAGGCTCACCGGGAAATCCTGGACCACGAGCGCAAGCGGCGGGTGGAGCTCAAGTGCATGGAGCTGCAGGAGATGATGGAGGAGCAGGGGTGAGTGCTGGGGATGTGCTGTGTGCACCTTGTTCCCCTCCTTTAAAAAAATACCTTGGTGTTTTTTCCCCATTTGGAAGTAAATCGACTTTTGGGTGGATCAGCTTCAGTGGGAAATGCCTAGGAGTTTATCCAATTTCACTGCTTGGAAGTTTGGGCTCCCAGCTTGTCCTGCAGGGAAAGCTGAAGCAGGAAGGAGGAGAGAAGTTGCTCATGGTTGTGCAAGCCACTTATTCTGTGCCCCACATGCCTGGGATGTGAGATCCCAGGGGAATCTGGGGTTTAGTCACAGGAGAGGCTGGTTTGGGGCCTCAGTTTGCGCTGTCTTCCTTGTCCTTCCCAGTTTGGGGTGATAAAACTCCCTGCCCTCATCCTGCCAATGCCATGGCCAGGCACTGCAAGCTGCTCCCCAGCCTTTGTTCCCCCCTTGGGAAGAAAAGGGATAGGGAAAACCCCAAAGGGCTGAGGAACATCCCTTCCTGGGTGGGCAGAAGGGGCTGGGGGGCCCAAAAGGAGACCTCCCTCCCTGCTGAGCGTGGCTGTGCTGTCTCTGGCAGCAGCCAAACATCCTGATCCCTCTGACAGCTCTCTAAAACCTGATGGATGGAGCAAATTCTTCGGGGTAGATGGGGACTGCTATCAGCTGGGGAGAAGGAAAATGGATTGAGGGAAGGCTTCGCCAAGGCTTTCATTAAGAGTGTAAGCGTGACCTAGAATTAAATTGTCTCACACAGACTGGAATAATGATTGTTCCTAATTTGTCATTATGGAAATAAATAAGGCTGACCTGGTGCTTTGGGGAGCCCAGAGCCTCCTGTCGGGTTCCAAGCCCTAGTAGGGATCTTACTACTGGTAGTATCATTACTGCAGTGGGTAATAGCAACACTGCAACCAGGATTGTCGTTATTGCTTTAATTGCTTTGCTGATATTAAGGCTATTAATAACACTGATGATGGCGATACGCCAAAATGATAATATAATTACAGTAATAATCTTGGTCAACCTGCTTAATCCTCAGCCTGCTCTTCCCCTCCACACAGGGGCTTTCCAGGAGGGTTCCATGAGGAGGGATTTGTACCCCTGAGGTTTCTGCCTGGACCAGGGGCAGCCTCCTGGCCGTGGCCTTGGGGGAGTTGTTGCTGAGGGCAGAGCCCCAGGATGGATGTGAGTGTCAGCAGAGGGGGTTCTGCAGGGATTTAAGCACTCCCTTGTTTCCTTAAAGGTGGATGGCTCCTCCTGCCTGTGTTGCAGCTCGCTCCAGGCTGCCTGCACCGTTATTCCCTGCCTGCAGGCTGGATTCCTTGTCTGGAATAGAAGTGTCAGCAAATTTTCTTTCTTTCCCAAATCCTTTCTATGTGTTAAATGCAAAAGCAACTCCCCTCCAAGGGGGTTATGAGCAGCACCAGGGGAATGCAGGAGGGAAAAGGCTGGTGGTGCTCCTGCCTCCATCCCTGGAGGTGGTGGGGAGTTCCTCTCCTTGGCCTCCCCCCACAGATTTGCTAATGGCCCAGCCGCAGTGGCCCATCTGTCACCTCCTGTTTGGCCTCATGTCCCCTCTCCAAGAGCACTGGCCATGTTCTTAACATGCTGCAGCAAAAGCTCATCTCAGGCAGACATCTTCCTGCTGCTGTGGGCTGGCTGATGTCCGTGGGACAGCTCCATCCTTGTGGGGTGGCCACTCTGCCCAGCTGGGTGCACTGCCATCGAGGGAATGGAGCAGAGCAGCATTTGGGGGTGCTGCCCTGGTTTTGGGGCTCCTCATGCCCAGGTGCAAGGTGAGAGGGAGCAGCCAGGCTGCCTCCATACCCTGTTATCAGCCTTCCTTCCATGTGGAGTCTGGCTGGGGAATTAATGAGAGCCTTTCAGTGCAAATGAGCTCGTTAATATTAATTCCCCTCTCCTTGCTGTTGCTCTTCATGGACACTGCAGGAGGGGTGGGTGATGCCATGTGCCCTTCTTCACCCAGGGGCACTCAGAGCACCGTGAGGGGCATGACTGTCCCCAGCACAGGCTGTGTGAAGTGCCAGCCTTGGGGACTGCAGGGCTAGGCCTGCTCTGGCATCCAATTTTCTGGGCAGTGATGCTGATGGGGTGTGATGGAAAGGATGGGCCATGAGCAGCCCCTCCAGAGGCTGTGGCTGAGGACAGGGGCACACACAGAGCCCGACTCCTTCCCTCCCAGGGTGGCAGTGTGGTGGTGACATGAAGTCCCTCTCCCTTCACCCTCTCCCCTGGGATAATGCCAAGAGCATCGTGGGTCTCTCCACTACATCCCTCTGTTGGGATGTTTCATTTGAGGAGGATGCCCAGGTGCCCCTGTGCTGCCACAGGATGTGGCACAGGACCTCCCACCTAGAGCTGTCACGTGTCCCTTCCCAGGGACACCTTGGGGACAGCGGGGGTGCCGTGGTTTGCAGTGGCTGTTCTCAGATGCCAGGACACAGTGATTAGTGTCTCTCGTTAATAACCCTGCGGCGGCCTGAGTCAGCGCTCGGCAGTTGTGCAGAGCTGGCACGGCTTTAGGGCCCCAGAGCATCACAGGGACGAGCAGGGGGAGCTCGTGATTGGGACAGAGATGCTGGGGGTGAACCCCAGAAGGCTGGGAGTGCACCCCAGAATGCTGGGAGTGGACCCCAGAATGCTGGGAGTGAACCCCAGAAGGCTGGGAGTGGACCCCAGAATGCTGGGTGTGGACTCCACTGGCTGCAATGGTGGCACTGCCCCATTTTTTTGGGGTTTGGTGGGCACTTTCCTCAAAGCCTGAGGTGGTCACAGGGAGTGGCAGCTTCCTGGTCATCCTTTTCCCCCTTCCTGATGTCTGTTCCTCTGCCAAGCACTGCTGGGAGAAGCAGGTGAGAGAGAGGAGGATATAGATAGTGGTGGCAGGGGACTGAGCAGAAGTGCTGCTGTCCACCAGGCCTTGATGACTGTCACTATGCCATGGATTGACCTCTTGGTCCATGTGTCATCTCCAAAGGTAAAGAGTTCCTCAGCAGGTCCATGGGGAGCCCATGCTCCAGCCACAGCGGCCTGACCACGTCTTTGCCCATCCAGGTACTCCGAAGAGGAGATCCGACAGAAAGTGGGGACCTTTCGGCAGATGCTGATGGAGAAGGAGGGTGTGCTCACCAGGGAGGACCAGCACGGGCGCCAAATGTAAGTCAGGCAGCTTCCAGCTGGTCCATCTGTGCCTCTCATCCCAGAGACACATCCCTGATTGCCTCTGAGTACCAACGGGCAGGGGGTGGGTGGATGAGGGTTATCGAGGCATGACTGGATAGATGGATGGACATGGAGAGGGTATAGAGATGGATGGATGGATGGATGGATGGATGGATGGATGGATGGATGGATGGATGGATGGATGGATGGATGGATGGATGGT
>VZUI01077332.1:0-12692 GCA_013401135.1 Cettia cetti
AATAATAATAATAATAATAATAATAATAATAATAATAATAATAATAATAATATCAACAAAAAAAGCCCCACCAACAAAACAAAAAAAACCCCAACCGAAACCTGGTTTTATCTTTCCTGTCACTTTGTTTTAATTAAAGTTTATCACATGCTGTATATTGGCTTCCAAATGCCTCACCCTTTTTCCATCGGGGGGCATTTCCTAGAAATGTGTGAAATCTTTCATTTGAACTACAAAAGCCTGGAAGCAGACTTGCTGTGAATTCATCCTACATTTGCAAATTGTCAGCGAATCGTTAAACTCGTGTGTCTGCTGGGTTGTCTGCAAGGCTGTGTCTGCTGTCACTGCGCAGGTGTTGCTGGCTCTTGTCCTCGGGGACTTCCACGACTGTTGTTCTGACGCCTTTCCAGGGAAAATGTGGTGCACCACTTAAGCGGCAATTCACAGTCTTTTGTGGTTTTCAGACACCTGTGCATTGTGCTGGAAGAGAAACCTCACGTGAACCTTCCTGATTCCCCGTGAAACTTTAATGTGTTTCCTTTCCTGGTAGCTTAAGCAGTACCCAGATGTGGGTTAAGTCCCAGCCTCCTGGGGTCTGTGTACACAAGTGTCTGATGATTGCAAAGCTACTTCAAAGCAAAAGCAATTTTGGAACCATCTTAAAGCTGACTTGAAACACCAAAGGGTGACCTGAAGGAGTGAGATCCAAACATGGATTCTCCTCTGCAGGTACAGGAGTATCACCCAGCAGGTATCCCAGACTGGAGATAATAACATCTGAAACCACCACAGCAGGACTTGGCCACCAGCACTGCAGAAGACACCTTGCCCCTGCAAAAAAGCTGGGAAGTTGTCTGGAAGTGGAAGACAACAGGAAAAAATAATTGTATTTGTGGATAATGTGGGAAACACTCTATGTAGAAGAAAACTTGACATTTCTTTTAAAGGTTTGTGAGCCTTCAGACCTGATTACAGGAGTGATCACGATCCCATTGCAATAACCTGAGGCAGCAGCAGCTACTCCACTGCCTGCATTATTCATGTGGCCTGTCTGGACAACCTCAGCAATCCCTGAAATTTAATACTTATTAAATACTTGAAATAATAAATTTTCTCTAATATTAATAAACAATAGAATAATATTATTCCTGTAATTCTTACCATAGTCTGTGTTTAAAAGTTCTAATCATCTGTTGAGACATCTGAGAGATTGGGCACATGAGCTACAGCAGACCTTGTTGGGGCAGTTGAAAGCAATGCTTCTGTCAGGGTGGGAGTCAGCCATGGATCAAAACATCTGGATATCCAAATCAAAGCATCTACACTCCCATTGTCATCAACAGACACAAAGGGCTTAATTCAATTGCTTAGACACAAGCCCCAGATGCCATTTGAGAAGCCCCAAGTGTACCCACCTCACCTCTGGCTGCTGCCCTGAAGAGCGTGCGAGTCGTAGGCCCTGGGTTACATCTGCTGGTCTCTGATTCTATGGATTTTTCTGGTATCCTGGCATCTCAAATGCCTGATACTTGTTTGGGTGGCTGAATGAACCCCAGCCAATACACCAGAGCAAATGGGAAGAATTAAGTGGATTTATTGACAAAGCTATGACACAAGGAGGAGATGGGACACACCTCAGTGAGAGCAGCTTACCAGAGCAAGTATCATCCCAGGAAGCCTCATCTTCTCTCTCCACCTCTACCCCTAGTAAACCTAGAGTGTTATTTTTGAGTTTATTGCTTCTTGTGTTAGCTTAGCTGGAGCAAAAGAAGCCACAGCTGTGAAGAGACACCATAAACTGTGAATGGATTATCAGCATCCCTACTTGATCTGTAGCCTATACTTCCCAAAGAGCCAGTTAACTTGTGTGCAAGAATATTACCACATTGAATGGAAGAGCTTAGTTTCTAGATGGAATTTAAATTAAGAGCAATACACTGGTTATTTTTGCAGCAAAGATAAGTTCTTAATATATAAAGGATGATATAATTTTAAACTAGGTTTGAAAATGTTTCAATGAAAGGAGTTATTTTTCTGTTTAGGTAAAATTCTCATAAGCTTTTAATTCCTTTCTCTAAGCATCAATAGTTTCGTTATTCACTGTTCACTTACTCTTCTCAATAGCAGCTTCATAGCTGGTAAATTCAAGCAGATGCTTCTGTTTCAGTCTCATGCCACTGAAAATGACTACAGATCAGACAGCTTCTTTAGAACATGCATTTGCTTTAAAATGGTTGTGCTCTTACACTGACTTGCATTTGGGTTCTTGTTCTGCAAATGTTTTATTTCACATTTTTTGTCGATCTACAACAGATAATCAAGTAGCTTTTAAACCTGCAGATCACTGCCTCAGCTGTCCCTCACAGGTCTGCAGACTTTCTGTCGTTGAAAGTAAGGAATCCACAGCTATAAGGCAAAACAGTCTCTGAACACAGGAATTAATGCTCTTTACAGTGAAATAAAGGTCCTGATCTAACATGCATGCAGGAAACTGCATCTTAACACTCCAGTCACTTTGATTAAGTCCTGATCTTGCAAAACTTATGGTCAGGATTTTTTCCTATTTCCCATAACTACTTCAAAGCATTCTGTCAGAAATACCTGTGAGTTCCTGCTACATCAAGGCTGCAGTGATAAAGTGGCCATGCTGCGGTTTTTATTAAATGCTAAGATGTGACATTTTATTTACAGCTCTCTGACCCAGTAAAAGATCCACGCAAACACTGGGCTGCTTGATATAGAGAGAACTTGCAGTACATTTGAGCTGTACCATTATTAAAAGCATTTCTCTAGACATTCCCATTCCTTCTTGGATTGTTCTTGGCATTTCTGGAATATTTACGAATATTTATGAAGGCAGTTACTTGTGTAGTAAATGGAGTCTGTGAGTAACTCATCAATTTCTCTGGAAATAGTTGCCTTTTGTGAAAACTTTGTTAGCTCTTCCACACAAGTGCCCCTGAGGGACTAGAAAGTTTGAGCACAGTGTTGTAAAGCATATCCTATAGAATGTATATAAGCCTTTAATTGGCACAGCCACAGTGCAGTAGATTGAGTGACCATCTGAAGAAACTCAGGGAGCATCGTGCTTTAGTCGAGGAAAGCTTGTCAGGAGGCTGTTTTGTAAGACCTTTTGCACATGTGTTCTCAGCTGCCAAACCTGGGCTAAATCAGCTGCTGAACAGACTTACACCAGTTCATAGATGACTCTTTTTTTGATTAAGTAGAAGATCTTAATAAATTCAAGGCTACACAGAGAAAATGCACTGATTTATTGGTCCAATACAGCTTACCCTGAAAGTAAAAAGAGTTTCACATTTGACTTCAAAGGAAGAAAAGCTGTACTCTAAAACTTTAGACAGCATAATAAACACTAGTAAAACATAATACTTACTAAAGCAGCATGAATAATGCTCCCAAAAGGTACTCATTTGCTTTCTTTTATACTAGTTGTGCGACTTAATACTAATGAAAATGAAATATGATTGACCACTGAGGTAACACCTGAGTACTGAGAGTTAAACAATCTATTAGAAATAATACTATGAAATATATTTGCATTAACTGCTAATAGAATTAACCTGATTGCTCAGTTGCAAATTGATGAAAACCAAAATTCACCAACATGCTTTCCAATAAAATGAAAGACTGCATACTGAGTTCTAAATTTTAATATTCGTGTACACTTCGGAGGCATACTTGCATTTACAGATTGTGTAAAATTGACATTAATATCAATTGGAGTGGAAATGGGTCAAGATTGCTTTGTTGGACTGAATGCTTCCCAAATTGCCTATTTACAATAGCTCACTTAGCTCTGATAAGTGGTTTCACAACACAAGACCATTTTTTCCATCTCTTGCCTTAGTGTTCTTAGTTATTCATGGTTGCTGCAGTACGAAACAATGGAAGTCTATCACAGCGAAGACTAAATGAAGCTAAAGTTGAAGGTGTCCTGATTTATCTCTGTAGGAATCAAATCACATTCCTCTTTTTAAGACCACTGGGGACAGATCTTGCATGTTCACAATGCACTTTCCCAGTGAAGTCTGGCATATCAACACCATTCTTTTGCTGTTAATAAGGAAATTGAGCAAAGGAAAATGATTTTCAATTTCAGCCTCCAGCCAGCTCTGCTGTCAGACAATGAAGCATCATGCTAAGTGCAGAACAGCAGCTTGTCTGATAGACGGTAAGTAATTAAGTATTTTTGGTCCAGAAAAGGTTTTATGTTGTCCTTGGGCTTTAGACAATAATATTTCTTTTCCTAAGCTGCATTTCTGTGAGAAAAAACCCTAAAGTAAACCAAAACCCAATATTAACCCTATTCATATTTACTGTGAGAAGATGATGCTCTCCCAGCTCTGTAGAGCAGTGACCCTCCAGGTGTAGACCAGATAATGGATTTTTCATTTAATTTCTTTCTCTTGTGCCTTTGTGAAAGAAAATCCAGACATCGCCTTTAGCAGTGCTGCTGGATGTTGACCCTGAAAGCATATCCCATGTTACACAAGTGTATTATTCTTGTGTAATTCTTGAATTCAAACAGGAAGAATAGACTTTGCCCTTTTATTTTTTATAAATAAGACAGAAATATCACACCATTACAGAGTCTCAGCAAAGACCTTCAAATATATAAAGATACTACTGGAACAAATTGTTGAAGAGGTACCATTTCCTTTTATTTCCACAGTTTTAGCTAACAATGAGAATAAAGCAAATAATACATTTAAAAGTGAGCACAGCACTTACAGAAGTCTATACATAAAAGATCCTTCATTTACACAAAACAATTTTATGTATAGATGTAATAAAAACTCCTTGGGAAAGAGAAATTCACCATACTGAAAGCTAAGTACACTGAATTGAAACTTCTTTATGACCTCCTAATACACTGCCTTTTGAGATACTTGCACAGTCCTATCACCAAGGAATCCCTGTGTCTCACTGGGTTTGGATTTACTACCCCTTCTAAATGGGACATCACTCATTTCCTCATTTTGCAGATTCAAAGAACTGATAGGACCTTTGCAGGTCATTAAAAATCTGTGACAGAGGAAAACAGAACTTATGTTTGGACTGAAGTCAAAATAATAATCCTTTAGGAAGATTTTTTTTTTTAAAGCCAACATTATGAAGGAAATATTTGTAAGTTATCACTCATGAGACTATATTAACATGAAACCAAAAGAAATCTAAAGACTTCTCTTGAGGCTGGAGTCCTTGTTGAGAGAATATGGGAAGTACTAGTGAAGGAAAAAAATTGATGGAATGCTAAATTAGTGTGCAGTCTTTCATGTGGTGTGATTGTGCCTCTGCACATGTGTGGATGAAAACTAATTCAAGTTATGGTTCAAGAAAAAAAGATCAAATGTTTATTCTATTGCAATTTGACCAAGAGATGTAATGAAAACAGCTGTATCATTGGATTTATTGCAACAAAAATGTAGAAAAAACTCAGGTTATGAATTGTCTTGGTTTGTGTCCTACATTGCTTTTATATAATGAACATCCTGTTCTCCACTTATTCCTACAATCCTACTTACCAGAAATGCCATTTCTTGATCCAGGGTCATGCTCAACTCTAAGTGATGTTTGTGTAACAGAACCATCTGGTTTCCCCAGGGCCACACAGCTCAGCAGGATGAAGGTGATTGGGACTTACTGCTTCACTAGGAGTGATTTGCTCTGTTTTGTCCAACTGAACCCTGGGGCCTTCTCCAGGAATTTGGGTCCCGTACAACTCAGTGGCCATATCACTTTTTTAGTAATTCATGTTTCAGAACTAATGTACTGTTACTCTTCACATTCACATATGATGACAAATATTTGTTTCCATGCCACTTTATGTACAAAATTAAATCTTCAGTGTACGTAGGACTGCATCTGTATAGACTATACTTTATAATCTGAGTGATCCTAAGATTACTTGCTTTGGCCATGTTGTCTTGAGCAACATCAAAGCTGAAAGGAAATGTGAACAAGTTGGATAAAGGTAGAAAGAAAGAACAGAAAGGTGCCATGAGAGATTTTTTTTTTTTTTTTTTTTTTTTTTTTAGGAGGAAACTGAAACAGAAAACAGGAGACCTGCAGAAACTTTTCTCAGGTGAGGTAGACTGGATGGAAAAGCCTAACTGAGGCCAAAGGAAAGAAGTGGTAAAACAGATTTAAAAGCCTAACAGCAGGGCAACAGGAAAACGGGTTACTAAATAATGCTGATAAAGAAAGAAGATAAAACTGAAGACTCAGTGAAGAGTAAACTACAAGATGAAAAACAGAGAGAACATGAGCATTTTAATCCTGAAAATAATGATATTTTCTGCCAGATTTTATTCAGAGGTCACACATCCTTAGCCCTGGGAGACTACTAAGACAACTTGGAGATAATAAAGGAGGAACCTGAAAGGAAGGAAGTGTTGAAAGTAGAGGAAAATAATGTATTCGTAAGTGGCAACAGTAATGAAAAAGACCATCTGGTTAGAAACAGCTGACAGGATACCTGAACAGCAAGAAGTGAGAAAACAGGGTTTCATGAGAAACATAAAAGAAATAGTTGAGACAGATCAAAATGGTCTCACTGCTACCAGATCCTACATGTAATGCTGAAAAAAAAGAAGTTACAGAATTAGGAAAGGTTGTAGTCAAGGACATGGACTTGAATTGCATTTTCCTTTGGCCAGCATTCTGCTGTTCATTAGGGGAATAAACCAGGTGAAGGAGAACTTCACAACCTAGTGCCTGTGGGTTTTACTGTACAAGCTCTTAAATCCAGGGGACAAATATCAGTGAAAAACACAGGTGAATCAAAAAATAAATGCAAATGCTTCCAAGATCAGCAAGGTAGTCATAGCTCTGTGGGGGTTCCATAGATGAATCAGAGACAAAAGGTATGGATGGGTGGGAAGCAGCCAAAGGAAAGTCCAGAGGGGAGTGTGGGAAGAGTGAGTATAGACAGGTGAGGGAAAGAAGCACTGCTGAGGGCAGTACCCAAAGAGATGGGGCCAGCTTCAGAGCCATAAAGGAACACTGTTCTGTAAAGACAGGGGCAAGAGCAAGAATTGGAGCATCATGGTACAGCAGATTGGAAAGGACATCAAAGGAGGTAAGTGATCAGTGGAGAATTGGATTATTGAATGAGTGTAGGGGATGAGATGAATAAAAGGAAATAAGCATCCAGAATTCACTAAGTTGACACACTGGTACAGTGAAAAGGAAGAAGGAGACCAGAAGAATGGTAGAAAGACAGATGGACACCACTGCGTGGTAAGTGAAGGAAAGAAGGTGATTCAGACAGCAGATACGGGGAGCTAAATGTTTTACTGCAGAGTTTGATCTTGGACATGTCTATGAGAACAGAAACAGTTACTAGCTGGACTTTGAAGACTGGAAGCTGTTACATATATGAAGGAGGGGAAGTAAATGAGAAATTCATAATCAGGGTAAACTGAATTTCTCAGAGAAGGATTTAAAAAGTTGTGGAGAGCTGTAGTTGAGAAAAAAAGGTAATATACAAGCCAAAGCAAAGCACAGGCCAAGAATAAAGCTCATCCATCTGAAGACTTTAAGAGCAGTCAGAAGAAACGGCCATAGATTTTCAAGTCTGCAAAACCATTCTTCCATTCTTTTAGTTATCTGAATTGCCAGTGTCTGGAATGATCAAGATCATTCTTTATTGTTGCAGTAAATCTTGTAAAATGAAACTTGAATGTAAAAATTATTGAAATACTGCTTGCTCAGAATGACTCAATAACATCACAGAATAAATAAGTAGATAACATTACTAATTTGGTTCAAAGCCTTTGAATATACATCATCTATAAACTCTGACTTCAGTGAGTATAAACAACTCTGTGAGTGTCCCCATAGGACTGATATTAATTCACAACAAGAAAGCTTTTATAACTCCTACACTTGGGAACTAAGCATTTTTACTTCTTCTTCGTGGCTGTTCATGAGCAGAAATTCTAATGTTAACCCATGAATTATGTATTGAAAAATATACTAAAGTGCTCATTAAAATCTTAGGCGGCAGAAAAGCGAACTCCACACTTCTTTCTGTTTGCTTCATAATGCAAACCTAACAGATTTACTGATGAGAAGCATTGGGAAATACAGTGAGTGTTACATGAACAACAAAAAAAAATCACAAGTGAATCCTGAAACTGGAATTTCAAACCTCAACCAGTGTCCTCCCAGGTAACCTCTAAGTCCATCCCAAATGACTTAGAGCTTTAAGACACATCCATAGTATGAGGCAATAGGTTTTAAAACTTTGTTGGTTCAGGGTCTTAAATAGTTCCTGATGATAAACTGCACTGGCACTTCTCCAAGAAAAAAACAGAGCATGCTTTTAGTCCTCTTTTCTTTATTCTGTCCATCTCTTTTGAACTTGGATGGAGGGTACAAGCTGTGTATTGGGAGGAAAGGTGTGAAAGCAATAGCATGATGGCAGGGAATTTCTTGGAAGACATGGAAGTGAATAAAACATAAGGACAGAGAAGGGGAATTTACATTTTTTTTTCACAAGAAAGTTGACAGCTGTTATATCATGAGTCTATACTTGTCCACACTTTGTGTGCTGTCTTTTTGCTCCACCTCACATTTGTCTTTCTCTGTGTATGCTGTATATTTTCTGGGCAAATCACTGCCTTTCCCTTTGTCAGGAGAGAAACACATCCTTTTTTGGCACCAGAGCAAACTCAGAAATGAAGAATGTGATTACAACTGATGAAGGATATGGATTCATCTTTCAACGTCACAAATTATTTACCATGATTCAGAGTCCTTTGGTCCAAGGCTTTCTCTCTGAAGCTGTTGCAACAGTTAACATATATTGTTGATGTGACTGAATTTAGGATTTGAAGGAAACTGGGGCCAGGATTTTGAAGCACTGAGCAACTTCCCTGAAGCCAAATACTTTAAAATGTCACATATTTGACATCCAAAACTGGGTATTTGTCAAATCTTAATATTATTTAAGTTTTAATAATAATAACAATGATAAATTTTGCAGTAGTATCTGATATTTATACACTACCTATAAGCCTAAAGTTTTTCCCAAATGATTTTTCCCAAATGGGTCATCAGAGTCAGAGTTAGTTAGATTCTGATGTTCTGTAGTCAGTTCTGATGTTGTTGAATAAGGAGATTTTCAAAAGCAGTTACAGTTTTTGTAACACTTCAAATGTCTGAATGTTCAAGCAGCTACAGCTGTCTGATGTTTATTAGTCACAAATGCAGAATGGAATGTTGCTTCAATATTTAACTCAAAAAGCTACACTAAGTTTGAGATGATGATAGGGTTGTGATGGTGTGTGTTCAAACCCATGGCAGTAGGAACCCCTGGCAGCCATCAAATACCTTATCCACAGCTTCCTGAGAACTGCTAGGTCCAAGCCCAAAGACAACATCTGAGTCACATCTCAGAAATGTGCAGTACAATGATGCCCATGAAGGAGTGGCAGTTCTACCAGCTCTCTCTCATTACTGCATGCTGCACTGCAAGTTTTCTGAAAATATTACTGATCCAAAGCACTTGATGCCTTTAACATTTTTCATATGTTTAATGGAAGACAGGGATAAATAATTCAGTATGCTCTATTCAGTTTCCTGGGGAAATTTGTTCCACATCCAAAGTTATTCTTCAATCAGGAGTTCTTTCTATGTGTTCAAATCAGCATAGAAGTATTGGTCGGATCAGGTCGACCATTTACAATGAAAGGAAATACCTGAATAACCTATAAAACACACCCTCCCTCAGGATGGGCAGAACTGAAAGCAACTTACTTCATTAAGTAAAAGAAGGAGATTATCAGGAGGCTCCATAGCAGAGAAAGAATTTATTTTCAGGGTATTTCTTGTAGTCGTTAGACAAATGTTGAAAGGTGACATTTAAAATGTACCCGACAGCTGTCACGAGGAAATTTATTTTCTTTCCATATCCTTAAGTTACTGAAAAGACTTGACCCTCGATAAAATTGGAAGATATTTTCCTTTATGCTCTCACATTTCCAAATGTCTGGAATCTAGACTGACTTCTGCCTGAGTGTAGCAGCCAAGGGTTTACACAACACCAAGTTAATTGCTGTTTTGATCCCAAGCTTGCAAGATGCACAATAATGGAAGCAATGGATTTTTTTCTGGGACAGCTTTGCCAGCATACAGAAAAATCTTTCTGGGCCTCATTCACTCTTTTGGTGCTTAGCTGTTGCAGGCTCCCACTCAGTGCCTTTTTGCTGGTTTTCTGTCAGGAGCTCTAAGAACTATAATGACTTATATCCAAAGGAGTTTTCAACCTTACCAGATCTCCTGTCCTGGCTGGAAGCTGAAGTTGTCACTATGAGCTGCTTACGTCAATGGCATCTATCTTGAAGATTTTCACATAAATAGGACATGCAAGCTAAAGTTTAAATGCCAGATCCATGAAGAATCAAAAGAAAAATCTCAAAATCTAAATAATTTGTTGTTATGTATCAACCAGAATGGTAGACAAATTACATCGAGGGGATCAAGATCAATCACACAACTAGTAAAAAATAGCTATTCTACCCTTATACCAGCTGTTCCACACCTATCAGTTAAAAAAAATTATTGCTATGTAGTATTGCCTTTCTCACTTGAACATTTACAAAATATTTATAATAAAAACTGTTATTTTCAAACAAGCTGCAGAGGCAGAGGTCTTCTCTTCTTGTGTGAACAGTGTTTCATTCATATTTTCCTTCAGAAGGAAACAACAAAAGCAAATGTGGAAAGCAGTGAAAGCCATCATGGAATTTGTTCATCAAGCATCTGTCTTTCTACAGTATTGTCCCCACAGTAGGTTTAAACCAAGTGTTGATAGATTTGTCTGCTCTTCACCCTGCAAGCTAGGAGATGTCAACACCAGTGGAATGTGTCATACTATGGTGATGTTTGTATATCATTTGTCTGTGCCATGACATTTTTTTCTCTGGGTGACTTAAACTGAATTTCAAATGTTACAAATTAATTTAGGTAAAACCATGTATATCTCCCCTGTGTATTCCAGAATTTATCAGGTACAAGAATGAAACATTAACATTCCCTACTTGTGAAATATTAGGAGCATTAAAGAACCGACCAGAAAACAAATGCGGGGACTCTCAGTTTCATGGCAGTAGCAGACACTGACTCAGGGGAACAAAATCTCTGTGCAGTGGAGAGATGAGGGGCTCAGAAAAAAGGCTCTTCTTCCTTCTCTCGACCCCATCCCAATTTCTGACCAGACTGTAATTCCAGAGACAGGCAGATCTGTCTATACCTGGACAACTGTGCTTCAGCTCTCCATCTCTCCTCTGTTCCAAGCCTAGGGAGTCAATGGAAAAGGTTCCAGGAGGGCTCTGTCAGCCTCACAGAGGGGAGCACCAAAGGAGGACAAGGGAGATCTTTCCTACAACACTCCCACAGCCTGAAAGGGACAGAGATGCCTATTCCTGGAGCACTATTCAGAACGGAGGGCTCATTTCTTCTTCTGCAGATGACTCCACCAACAAATGAACATGTGTAAGCTTTCCCAATAGTCAGGTAAATAATGTACCAAAACCAAAAGAAACTAACAATTTCTTTGTTTTATTCAATGGCAGCAAGGCTGCTCTTTTTAACTCCACTAGCTAGAGTGATTCAAAGTTAATCTGTGACTGAGTATACCATGCAGTGTGATGTGGGGGCTTTTCCACAGAGCCCTGTAAATCTGGAAGCTGGAGGGGATGTGCAGGGGTGGGTGTGAGTGAGCTTTGGGGCGCATGTCAGGCCCACAGGAGCCCCAGAGAACTCCCACCCCCAGCCTTCACTGAGCTTTTACTGCTCACCAAGGGCCAAACCTCACTTCCCTTACAGTCAGTGGGAGTTTTGCCATCGCCTTTCTTGAAATAAGCCTTGACACGAGCACAGCAAACAATGGGAAGACAGAAGCCAAGCCCTGGGCTGCAGAGCCCATGGCAAGTTTCCACATCTTTAACTGGCACTCAGTGTTGGTCTCCTGAAAGAATGTCACTATACCTGCTCTTTGTATGCAAAGCACAGCTTTTACACTTGCAAACATATATAGAAAGAAATATATTTGTGCATATTATGGTTTCTCTTTGTAGTGAGGATAAAAATCCTTGAGCTAGTCATGATAACAGTGTCTACATTTTTTGAAATCTAATGCCTATCCTAAATGTCAAATCTTTATTATCATTGCCTGTTTTAAGTGGGGTATAAAATTTCTTGACTGCTCTGTCACATTCTAAGAACCTGTGTTGAAAGTACAAAAAAAAAGAAAAAAACAAGCAAACAAAAAACACACAACAAAGCAAATAAACAAACAAAACAGCAAAAACTGAGAAGTAAGAAGAAAGTACAGAAATATTGTTTTATGCCATGTATTCCCCGTACCTCAGATGTCAGTATTTTTTAAGGTGTTAGGATAGCTAAAACTCTCAAGATTTATATAAAATGAACTAAACATATTACCTAGAATAGTAAGAACAAGGAGACTGTTACACAAGTTCCATTCAATCTTTGATTTTCTAAAAAGTTTAATGAACTCAGTGCATACAGTATACAAATATATGTCTCTGCATTATCAAAGAGTAAAGTTAAATTGTAGTGTATTTAATTCTATTCTATTCTATTCTATTCTATTCTATTCTATTCTATTCTATTCTATTCTATTCTATTCTATTCTATTC
>VZUI01077338.1:0-44367 GCA_013401135.1 Cettia cetti
AAAATTAAATGTGTGGCTTTACCTTACAGTAGGTTTTTTTTTTTTTTTTTTTTTGTTGGTTGGTTTTTCAAACCCCTAAAAACTTTTCTTCAAAATGTGAATTTGGTGTTAAATCCAGAAAACATCATTATTAAGTACCTTGACAGAACAATTTCTGGGATCTGTGGGCAAACTGCATTTCCCATCTGGACACTCCTGGGCTCCAAAATCTTTGCTCACCGTTGTCTTAACACTTCTTTTGTAGTAGCAGGGATCTGATCATATGCTCTGCTTCATCATTTATATGTCAGCACGACTGCTGGGGTTAGAGGGCTATAAATTAACATAATTGAATGGTGAATCAAGCTCATTTATTTCTACTTTCCATCACGATGGGAAGAAAAATAAAAAGCTAAAATAATTTTCAACCATGAATTTTCAACCTCAAAAATTAGCTTTCCACCTTTGATGCACATTGGAATTCCAATATTCCTTGCTGTTGAAAATATAGAATTAAACCCAAAGCTGCCACCTGTCCTTATGAAGGATGGATGTTAATGGATTATTTTTGGAAGGAGGAGTTGTCCATCTAATGATTTCCATGAAAGGCAAAATATTAAATATAAATATTTATATTTAAATAATAAAGCCTCACTTGCAGGCTTTAGCCAGGCAGCAACAAACTTTGCCACAGCATTTGCATTGTACACTTTAATTTCCTCCATTCCCAAGGTGGGAGAAACAGTTTAAAAGCCAGGCAAAATGGAAAATATTTTATACTGAATAGAGAGAATTGAAAGTTATGGAAAGGTATGAATCCTTCTTTGGAGCTGTTTTGTTACATGAACACTTTACCACTGTCCAGTTACAAATGTTCATGTCTCTGCCAGGTAATTTAGGAATTAACCTGGAATATTTAATTGTCATGAGATTTTTTTTTTCCTTTTTTTTTTCAAAATCTGAAAAAATGATCAATGAAAACTTGCTTTGGTGGTTAAATAGCATACAGGAAATGTCTTGAGTTTAATGTTTTGTTTCATATTACAGGTTTTTATTTCATGAGGATGTTAATAATTGGAGGTTTTGCCCTCCAAAGCTGCACTGAACCCATAATGCCAAACAGCAACCGAGCACCAGAAATTTCCAGGAATATTATTACATGATAATATTTGTTTGGACTGAAAATGTACTTTTAAACAGAATAAAAATAACTGATTCTCTACCCTAATTTCAGATAAATACCAACTGGGCTGCCTCAGATTAAACAGAGTGACTCAAATTTAGGTTCTATTAGACAGAAAACTCTTGAATTTGTTGTGTCCCTGGCAGAAAACCATTTGGGGAAAGGAAGGGATTCATGGCCTCTGCTCCTGGGATTTTCCATGTGCTGGGCAGGGCAGAGAGAGGTGCCACTGCATGGGGTAGAGGCAGAGCAGGGGAGGGTTTCCAAGACCCAGGCAGAGATTTACATGTATAAACAGTTATTTGAAGAAAACATCTCATTCATTTACACAACTGTGGCAGTCCTCTTTAAATTCAGTCAACTGCTCTGCCCTGTGGTGAGGGAGATGACAGAGGAATTCAAATCAGGACAAACTTAATTGGTTAATCAGAGTTTAGGAAAATCCTCTGCTTCCTAATAAGAGCTGGGATGCTGATTGCTGGAGCCCCTGCACGGGATGCACCTGCAGCTGCTGCTGTGCTTGGCACCCAGACAGCCCAGGAATTCCAAGTGCAGTTCAGGGAGTGACCTGGAGCTGATTCCTGTCCCAAGGATCCCATAACTCAGTGCAGGGCCAAACCACAGCGTGCTCAGAGCAAGGGGGCAGCAGAACAGCCCGGGAGGGGATTTTGGGCAAGGACCAGAGCTGCCACAGCACGCTGGAAAATCAGCAAAACTCGGGAAATCCCCTTTAGGGCAAGCTGACAAAAAGCATTTGGAGAAGCCAGCAGGTTTGTAGGATGGCACAGGAACCATGACAAAGGTGTCCCAAAGCACAGCACCATGCCAAGAGCACAGGGTGACATTGGATCCAGCGGGCAAACAGAGCCAGGGGTGACATTTACCACTTGTACCCAGCTGGCTTCACCAAAATGATTCTTAAAATGTGCCAGCAGGCCCCTTTGCCAGCTGGGAGCTGCTGTGCCAGGGCAGGGCTGGGAGCAGCTCCCCATGTCCCAGAGCCCAGCAGCACCCCAGGAGTACCAGTAACCCCTCTGTGGTGCCTCCATGCCACGGTCCCCACACATCCCCTGCTCACAGAAGCCTCTCCCCACAACAAATTGCTGCTTTGTTGTTCCAGAGAAGCTCCTGGCACAATCCCCTCCCTCCCAGAGCCCCCGGGCTGGGGGATGAGGATCTTCTCCTCAGTCAAGGGCAGCTTCCCTCAAAACAACTCCACAAAAAGTTCTGCCCTGGACTCCTCCTGGAGTTGAGAGGAAAAAAAAAAAAGGTCTGTAAGTAATAAAAAGTTTTCATTGGAAATTCTTTTTTTTTTTTGGTAAAAAATAGCCACATAAATTAAAACCACTTTCAAATGCCTCTCCTGACATGCACACATGTGAAGTACACACAGTATACCAGGTCTAAAGTGTCTTTGCAATAAAATTTCCCTCTAATCCAGCTCAATTTTATATATCTGCTTCCAAAGGGCAGTTAATCCTGCTCTGAAGAACAGAAAACACTCAGGAGTGCACTTGAGAAACTGTTGTGAGCTTCCATCACCTTCACAACCAGGAACTGCATCTCATTTTAATAGAATGTTATCTTTTTCCTGCCAAATTTGGCCAACATCAATATCCAGCTGAAGATGCCTTCCCAGCGAGGCTGAGGAGCTGGCTCTCAGGGGGGGATGCCCACACACAGCAGTCAAAGCACCACTCCTGGCTCCTGAGAAGCTGAACGTGTCAGGTTCTTTCAGCTTCATGGCAGAAGGTGGATTTCCAACCTCCAGATCCTTTCTGTGGCCTCCTCTGGCTTTCCTTTGGGATATTCTCCTGGAACTCCTCATTGAAGCTTCGTGTAAGAGGAGAATCTGCTCCTGGTTTGCTGGATTGATTTGTTTGATTAGTAATTGAGTATTAATTTGCTTGTTACAGAATCACAGCACTCTGAAGTCAGTGGAGGTGGATGCTCACCTCTCTCTCTACCTGTGCCTTGGAGTATTTGGAAGCACAGCTAAAACCCTCGTGCTCTGTTCCTACAGGATTTGCTTAACTTGAAATGAATTCTGTTGGGCTGAAGCCCCTTAACCTGGAAATTCCTACAGCTCCTTCCTTTTGTCCTGGTTTTTCACTGCTCCACCAAGCCCCAGGTCACCTTGAGGCCCTCCCCACATCTGTCTCACATCTTTGCTTGGATCATTGGCACAAATTCTGGATATGAACAGTACCCCAGAGATCCACTGATGAGTCAGGATTTCAAACACCCACCAATGTTTAAACACCTAACGAGGCCAGACAGCAGCTGGACTGAGTGAAATGCCCTGGAGAAATCCAGGTACATTGCAGTGTCCCAGTTCCCTTTCTGGAGTAGAAATGCAATCCTGTCAAGAAGACAGAATGTTTATACGACAAGATTTATATTCCTCCCTGCTGGCTGCCATTAATTGTATTTTACCCTCTAATTCTTTGTTAATAAGGTTTGGGGTTAATCATGATGTTTTACTTGGAATCAGGGTCAGACTAAGTGGTCTGTTGTTCTCTGGAACCTTTTTAAAATACAGGTTAGAGGTTGATAAGCTCTAAGGGACATTTAAGGTCCTTACAAGAATGATTTCCTGTAGTAAAATATCAGAAGTGAAATCTCGGTGCTGCTGAAGTAGATGGGAAAACTCGGATTTGCCTCAGTAGTGAAGGAAAGATTTCACTGAAAACTGTAAGGCTAAAAAAGTAACTGAAAATTTGAACACTAAATTTAGCTTAACACTAAAAAAGAACACGAAATGGCAAGTGCTATTTGCCTCAAGATCCTTCCAGCTGTGAAATAAAATGTCAAAATTTTGGTGAAAACCAGAAAAAAAAAAAAAAAAAGAGTTGAAAATCCAGTTTCTCATTGAGAAATGCTTTACTTGGGAAATTTTCAATCAGAAGAATTTCTCCTACTGTCTGTGCCCAGGCCAGGGCAATCCCTGCCTGAGGAGTCTGCAGTCCCTGACACAGCAATAGATTCCCTACAGCTCTGGGCCTACAGCTCCCAAGCTGGGACCATTCTCCAAGAGGTTTTGATCCACAGAAATGTTTGTCATCAGCTCAAACCCAACCAGAACAAGCATTCCAGACTCAGAAGGTGATTTGGAGCACAACATGAAAAGAGAGTGTGAAAAGGAAAGAGAGAGAGAGAGAAAGGGAGAGGAGAGAAAGAGAATAAAGATGCTGGAGTGATTATTTCTGAGAAATTAAAACAGCTTGAGTGATACATGTTCCACACATTTGCTCAGTTTTGTTGAGTGTGTGCTGAATATTCTCCAGCTGCTGGAGCAGCAACTGGAGTAAGAGACATTTCACCTACAGAAATTTGCTTAAATATATTTATATCAACATATATCAGCACATATTTTTATGCCTACATACACACGTGGGTTTGGCTGAGGATTTTTGTGAGATATCACCAGGATCACCTTCAGAAAAAAAACCCTCTACAGCAAAACATCTGCACTTGCTATTCTAGATACAGACACCCAAGAGAGCATAAATTTCCCTGAATAGATGTATTGTTTTACCATTTATTTCCTCACTTCCTCAAAATGCCTGCTCATCTGAATTTCCAATATATTAGCTGTATTTGGTGTGTGCACGGTTCTCCTTCACTACACCAGAGCAGATTAGTGCTCGTTCGCCTCTTTCCTTGCTTCTCTTCAGATCGTTACACATGACAAAACAACTGTCCTAATTACAGCAAGTGTTCCCAGCTCTGTCACCGTGACAATTACTGCAATGAGGGCTCAATATCTGCAGCAGACAGTAAAGTATTACTGCAGTTGTGTTTGATAGTGCTCAATTGTCCCCTGGAGGATTCTCCCGAGCGGGTTTTGCCGTGGGGTGAGGCTCCCCCCGCGCTCTGCCCAAGGGGGCTCTGCTAACGGGGTTCCCAAGGGGACGCTGCGGGTGAGCCACGCACACTTTGGGGGTCCGGAGGAGAAGAACGTGACACGGGTGGGGCTCTTCCAACGCAGCTCCTCTCACTCACAGCCAGAGGGGCTGCACCGACCCCTTCCCCACCTCCACGACACCAGGAGGGATTTGGGAGCTATCCCCTCCTTCCCCTGCCGGCAGCCTGACAAGCTGATGCTGCTCCCGATGGGGTAAAGGACCAGACCCAAACCCATCCCCTCCAAAATCGCATCCCCGCCGTCCCTGTGTCCCTCAGCAGCCTCAGAGCTGCTGGCACAACAGCGGCTCCCCTGCTCCTGGAGGATTTCCCCTGTGTTTGTTTGTTTGTTTGTTTGTTCACATGAGCTGCTCCACCCGCACCCTGAGGGATGGCCCTGCTCTGACAGTCCCTCTGCAGTGATGCTGGACACTTTAACCCCACTCGCCTCCCTGTCAGCCCTGCAATCCCAGCTAACCAGACACGGGATTTTAGCTCTTTCCAAAGGCAGTATCTTGACCTACACCACATTCCCTTCATCCTAAGTGATGAAGCTGATGTTCTCTGCATTTATAGTCCATTATGTTCCTGAAGTTCATTCATTTAAACGTTCTCCTTTTAAAACCCATAAACAATGCAGAACCAGGAGCTGTGTAACCATCTCACTTGACCAGAAACAGGAATGCAGGGCCCTAATACTGAATGTTGATCATGGAAGGTTAATGCTGCCACAGTTATCTTGGCATGACCTGACCAGCGTACTTAAAGTCTGGATTTCTAATTTTCCTTGGTCAGGAATAAAGCAATATCTTATTTACCAGATAACATCTTCATTATAAGCATCTTGCACAGCCTTTCCACTTCAGCCCACATGGGTTTCTTCTGCTCTTGGCATGGATCAATGAAGTCAATATTTCTGACTGCAAAGCTTTGTATGACTTACACATATTTAAAAGGATAAATCCCAATCAACAACTCCTCTGCTTGAACATAACCATTATAATCCTTATCTTTGATCCTTTGGGCTACAGCAAGCAGGGAGAGGAAGGAGTACATCTCTGCAGCTCTCAGGAAATAGTTATGATGACAGCAGGAGATAAACAACGTTGCCTGGCTCTGCTGGCTGGAATTTCTCCAGCAAAACCAGTAAGTGGTGCTGCAGTTTCATGAGTCCAAAGTGGCCTCAAACTGGTGTGACAATCCCAGAGGTACCAAAATGTGCAAAAGCCCTGGAGCCAAGCTCCTGAACCTCTCCAGCACTGAGACTTTACAGGAGATCTGTTTCACACGTGGGGAAGTCGAGGCATATTAGAATAATATCTTCATGATGATATTCCCATCAAAGGGAGGGGAAGAGGGTCAGAGCCACAGCTCCATTTAGCACAACTCGACTTTTTTACCAGATGAGATGAAGTTCCATAAATCAAGCTGGGGAGCTGCCTAAGTTGTGTTTAGGGAGTTGAATTTAATCACTCTAAGGCTTGTTTTAGTCCTGTGAATTTAGAATGCTACAAGCAGCCTTTCTTCAGCATATGGAGGCCACAGAAGTTCAAAGCAAACACATTTCAACAGGAGGGTTTTACTTTTGAGGGTTAAGTTGTTGGCCAGCCCCACATCTTGCTGCTACACCACCAAATCCCACTAATACAGCTGCAGTTTTTTCTGCCAAAAGAGTGGTTTCAGCAGTGAAGTTTTTACTGATTCCCTAAATGAAATAAGCTCTATCAGCAAAATCACTTTGGTTTAGTACATCTGAACCTGTGCTAAGGGTTGTACCAACTTAGAAGTACTATAAAAAACAAAAAAAAAATGACAACCCTAACCGAAATTATTGTGCTGACAAAAGGTTTTACTGACTTTAAGAGTTCCTTTGGAAAAATTTTACCAGAGAAGTCAAGTAGGGAAAAGAGAAAGGCAAACAGTGTGGGAGGGCAGGGAAAAGAATGAAAAAAGGATTCCTTTTGGCCCAGTAGTCAAAGTATTTTCTGAGGTTCTTGCTTTGCTCTGTAAACAGCCAAACAACTTCAAAAGGCATGTTTGTTTTCTTGGGAGATCTCCGAGATCTTTTGATACGGTGCCACGTGTCCCAGTCCTCACTCCTGGCCGGGTGAACCAGCTGAGGCCAGAGAAGCTCCTCCCTGGGAAAAGGACACCGGGAAAGAACCAGGCCCTTGTCCTCAGCAAGGCTTTAATCAGAGCTTAAAACTAAACTGAGGATTTGCCAAAAGGGGCAGCAGCAGAGGGCAGGAAAATCTGCCCTGGTTTTGGTCTGCAGGAGGCAGAGTCAGACAAACTCCACTCGGGTTCCTTTGTGCAGCCAAGGAAGGAACAAAACTGCAACTGTAATTAGTTTTGTTCTTTTTTCTTTTAAGTGTCTCCATTTCTCATAGAGTTTACACATTTATAGGCAGGAAAACTTTCTCTTCTGCAGAGAGCTTCCAAAATGGTCTGTGCTAAAGTTATTTCACACATATTACACTGACACTTTCCATCCTATGTGAATATCAGCATCTTAACATTGGGGCATCTCCTCACTATTTGCATTTATAGCAGACTTTGGAAGATTGAGTTATAAAAAAAAGAGGCTGTCTTTGAGTCAGGCTTCGTCTAAACTGCTCAACGAGGTAACAGTTTTCAAAACTGCAACAGTAAACCAGATAGTCCTCGAAAAAAGAAAAAAAGAAACAGCAGAGAGAAATCAAACTGCATGGACATCTTGTGCAGAGATTATTTCTTAATGTGAGTATGTAAAGTGCTCAGCAGAATGGATGTTCCCGCTGCCTTTGGTTCCCACTGCAGTGCAAACCATTAGAATAATTTATCACAGAAAACTTCAGGCCTGAGAGGAGCAGGGAATAGGGTCTGCAGAGTGAAATGTCTCTTTTGACCGAATCTCTGCTCTTGTCCCAAGGAATGAATTTCAGTGCTGAAGCTCCAGAGAACAGCAGTGAAAGAAGAAATAATTCTGGTTGATTTTCAACTCCACTTCTTGGGCCTCTCTCTCGCCATTAAGTGAGAATTTTGGCAGATCACAGAGCCAATCAAACAGATTTTGTCACCAGTGTTATTTTGCCTTACCAGGATGTTACAGCCTCAGAAATATTCCTTATGACATAGAAAAACGTTTCCCCTCTGGCTTAAACTCCCAAATGATTGTTGATCATAAGGACATAACCCAGCAATGCTCATGTGCTGCACAGACCAAGTTTCTTTGTAATGAAGACTTTTCTCAGAAATTAGTTTATGACAAGGTTGCCTGAATTCCGTGGGAGCTTTTACATCTCTTTCAGGGTCTAAAAACAAAAAGGAAGGGAGAAAAAGAAGAATAAAGCCACACTGCCTTAGCAAAGTATTGCTCAGTCCAGGGGCAGTCACAGCCCCGTGCAGAGGCTCCTCTTCCATTAAAAAAAAAAAAAAAAAAAAAAAAAAAAAAAAAGAGTAAGTGATTTTTAAGCTATAAATTGCAGAAGTAAGGTAAGGATTTGACAAAGGAAACCAGACTCTGTTTATTTTAAGGAAATTAACATTTTCAATAAAGCTGAAAAGCTGATAGATCCTGGCCACATGTTGAACACCATGCAGGGTGTTCCATTTTTCTATAAATACAATAATAATAATAAAAAAAAGTGCTTTTCTGGAGACCTGTTGCAGACAATGCTCCCTTCTGGCAATGCAGCCCCCGCTCCTGCTCCCTCCCACACGTGGCATGTGCCTCTGTGTGTGTTTGCAGATGCACTTCTCTCTCATTTTTATTTATTTGCCTCAACAGCGTGGGCAGAAACTGAACCCAGAGATTTTGGCTCCTTTAGCTCTCTTTTATCTCATTCCTGAGCCTTCCTCACAAGGAGCTGGGATGGTGCAGCCACGTGACTTGGAGTGGAATCAGGGGAAAAAAGAGAAACTCTGAACCTCAGGAAGAGGCTTCACTCTGCCCATGCCTTGGGTTGCACCTCAAAAATCCCAGGGTGTCATTTCTGAGGGGCTCCAACTCTGATCCAAGCAATGTCATTTGGAGCAAACTATTAATAGAGAACAATGGCTTGACCCAGAACTTATTAAAATAGACATAATGAAAAATATCTGGGAATTGAAAAGCAGAAGTGATCCAGTGGTTGTAGACACAAAAAAAAAGCCTTTGAAAATGCCCTTAAGCCAAATACATATTTTCAAAACTGCGAGTTTTACCCATTTTTTTCTTGGCAGAAAAAAAATCTCTATGACCTTAGGGCACAACAAATATATTAGGCATAGATCATTTCTAAGTGTTTTTGGCCTTTGTTAGGAAAACATCAATTTTTGCTGCTTGCAAGAACTTTTTTTTTGGCCACACACAAGCCTCCTGCCTCACCCCAAAACGTCCTTTTTCTTCCTTCCTTATTCTTAAATGCCACAACTTCTGAAAAACCCCAACACTGCAAGCACTCAGGTCTGAGACCACGGGAATTTTGCAGATCAGCAGGCCCAGGATTGCAGACTGGTGTTCCCTGGAGCACACACAGCCAGGGGTAGGTGTGACCCAGTGGGATGGCAGCCAGCCCTGCTCCAAAGCCCTGGAAACTCGGGGAGGGCAGAGCCAAGCTCACAAAGCCTGCCCTCCATCAGATGGATGATGCAGGGCTCAGCTCCTGCCAACGCAGCCACCTGGATTTTGGCTGCCTTGGAGCATCAGAAGAGCAAACCTGCCTAAAATACCAAGCAGAACTACCCCAAAAGAACCTTTTGCACTAAACTCCTGCCATGCTCAGAGTTCTCATCAGCAACAAGATGAAAAAACTCGGGTAGAATGGCCTGAAAAACACTGAGGTTGAAATAAGTGAACCTAAATTCTTAAATATTTTCAAAATTCTCAAAATGAGCCACTTCTGGTCCATTTTTTTCCTCCATCACAGTCATTTGTCACTCATCTTTTGGCTTTTAGGGCAAGATTCTCTGTTTTCAGCAAGGAAAGAGTTTAGAAAGAGCACAGTAAGGGGGTTGTTCCTCAGGGCTGGGGAATCCCAGATGTTCCTTCTGCTGAATGGCTCTGGCTGAGCACAAAGCAGCCCCAAAGCTCCCCTGAGAAATGCTGGTTTGCTGTAACTTTGATCAGCACCAAATCACCTCTGGGAGCTTCTGCTGCCTGCACAGCACATCGGTGTAACAAAACCAATCCCAACACATCCAACCTCGGGAAAAACCCTCGTGGCTTTTCACAAACAATCGCCTTCCTAAAAACTATCAACAATCCCACAGGCAGCAGCAACCCTACACCAACACATTGATTGGCTCCAGCTTAGAAACCACAACAAAAAGAGGCTCAAACTGCCCAAAAGTCCCGTTTCAGACAGAAAACGCGATGGTCAGAGCTCAGAGTGAGCCCTGCCAGGGCTCCCAGCGAGTGCACCAGCTCTGCTCTCCACGTGGGAAGCAGGTGCAGGATTTTTGGCTCGACCCTTTGCCCAGGATAAATAAATTCCCAATCACACCCGGAATCTTTAAAAGCGTTTTTTTGTAAAGGGCTGCGTAAGCACGGTAGGGAAAAAAGCAGCAAAATTCCTAATGGGAGAGATTCCTTCTGTAAATATCTCCCAGGAAGAGAGTGGAAAACAGAGCTTTCAGATGGCCAATACACAAATAAGCTAACACCCTATGACGACTCGAAATTATCTTTTTAAACTTTTTAAAATACTGTTGATGAGCTTAAAATGAAAGAAAACATCAGCCTTGCAAGAAAAAGTACAGTTTTCAAAAACCTGTTTGCCTAATAGAGAAGCTGCTTCTCTAATTAAGCAATTAAGCCTCAGCAAGGCAGACGTTATCATCACATAAAGGTCATTTCAAATGAAGAGGAGCTGAAAAACACTGTTGTTGGAGAGTTTTGTGAATGATCTCCTTATGATGGGTTTGAAAGGGGCCGAGAGTTCCTCGTCAGAGTGTTGGGGTTGTCTGCAGCTCCGAGTGAGCCCTGGGAACGCCAGGGTCTGGTGCCAGGGCTGGCACAGCTCCCGCTGGAGCCTGATTCCCTCCTTCCCTGTGAGCCCAGGGAGGCTGCGCTGGATTTGCACCTTGGAAGGGCCGAGGCAGTGAGGGCTCTCACACTGCCCTGGGTGCATCCCCTGGAGCTGTCAGGGCTGCGCTCTGGGGAGGCTGCAACCCTGAAATGCAGCCAATCCCGCATCATTCCACAGACAGCAAACACAAAAAGGAAGCCCAGGCTGGGAGATCTGAACAGGTTTAAATAGATCTGATGTGATAATTAATGTCCAGTGAGGGATTTGGGGGAAAGAGGAGGGACGAAACATAAAAACTATTCCCACTTTTATTTTAAGTTCTTTTGACAGATGGGAATATTTTCTGTTATGCTACTTGTGGTTTGGGTAATGAGATTAGGCCTTGCATAGCAGGAAGCAGAATTAACTTTGTTTACTTAAAGTGACACCGTCAGCTTGGAAAATCACATTTCCATCTGAAATGCAGTGCCTACTATCATTACAAATAACCCTCGAGATCATGATAACTAAAGGAGATTAGAGATGAAAAGAACATGTTTCTCCCTATCTGTCTTTTTATTTTTTTAGCTATACTTGGTTCACACTGTGCAGCTGAGAGCACTCCCTGCAGCAGAGTCCCCACATCTCCCTGTCCCTCCCTGTCCCCTGCACTGCTCAGGGTGCAGGAGGGAGCAACAGGCTGGGGGTGAGAGGGAAAGGGGTGAGAGCCCAGCTGGTCTCAGGCATCCTGAAAAAATACCTCCCTAAAGGCAATTGGCGTGGCAGGAAATAATACCAAAAACAACATAGCAGCTCTTTAAAATGTATTTAACATTGGGTAAACACCGAAATTAAAAATTTAAAAAAATGAAGACTGGAATTTGTAGAAGCTGTCTGATCATAAAAGTCCCTTAGCACTGGCCCCTGAGTGACTTCCACTGTCAGGGCTCTAAAAAGCTGGGTGTTATCAGCTGCTGCGTCTCACACAGGCAACAGGATGGATCCTTGGGAAGCCAGGGGGAAGAGGGAAAGGCTTTAGAAGAGGATAATAATAACCTCAATAACCAGCTGAAGCACTGGAATGTGCATGTGTGAAATGAGCAGGCTTGCACACCCACCCGGGAAAACTGAGCGGGGCAGGGGTGCCCTGCATCCTCTGTGCTGCTCCTACAGGCATCACCCCGGGCTGGGGGCAATCCTGGCAGGGACGGGGGCACCGAGGCTGCTGCTGGCGCTGCTCCCTCCTCCGGCAGCCGGAGCCGAGCCCCGGGAGCTGTCCCGGCCGCGTTCGCCCTGCTGGGACCCGGCGGGGCTTGCACAGCCAGGAAATGCCTCCTCTCTGGCACAGTCACTGCTGCTTCGTGTCAGCCAGTGACAGGTAAAGAGAAAAATCTGGGCCCAGCACAGAGATGGATCCAAAATATATAAATAACCAATTAAGAGAAAATATTAATAAAAATATTGTAACAGATCCCAATCTGCTGCTGAGTACCAATTGCCAGTAATAATCTCTATGGTAACTGAACTCTCTTTGGCCTCTCTCTGTATGCAACTAGTGTTTTCTGGGTTTTTTTTTTTCCCCTATTTTCATGGAAAGTTTTCAAAACTGGTTTAAATATTATGATATTTTCCTCTTCAAGTGCTAACTGGGAGAAGTACTGACTTGGTGTCAGTCTCTAAGCAGATTTTCCCTTCCTTACAGGACTGCCTTAGAGGTGACTTTTGGGAGGCCACTGACAGGAAGTTCTGTTCAAACACAAAACAGGTGAGGGAGGTTTTCCAAATCTAAGGGGTTAAAATACTGCCCAGGAACAGATAAACTGATTGGGAAGAAACAAATATATACTATGTCAAGATGTTGCTTTCAGTAGCTGGGGAAACTCTACCCTATTTTTTTTTTTTTTTTGGTGGTTTTTATTGCTACTGGCTGCACTTGTCTCTTCTTGCCAGCTGCTCTTTTGTGATCCCTGCAGCATTTCTGGGCTCTGGGTGTTCCCCTTTCCCAGCCTGCTCCTGCTTTGGCTACTGGATCCAAAGGAAGGCATCGCCTTTGGAAGCAGCATCACTCAGCAAATATTTGTTGTGTTACATCACAGCTGAGGAGGAAGGTCTGAAGGGTGAACACACAGAATCCTGTGGAAACTGTTCCCATGTGCACCTGTAACACCCCGGGTTTTACTCAGCTTCTCCTCACTATGGCACAAATAATTATAACACAATTTTAGTGGAAGTATCAGACCTTTATTCAGTTTGGTTTTTTTAACTGTAACTCTGTTATGGCAAAAGATCCCAAATGAGAGAGTTTGGAATTAGATGCAGCCTCTAAGTTGAGGAGAGGATCTTGAATTCCATTTTGAAAAACTTCAGAAAGAGCCACGTGAGCAGCACTCTCTCCTTGCCTTTAAAGTTCAGGTCTCTTTTAAGAGACAGAGAACATTTAGGTGCTGAAGGATCATGTAAAATCCCTGTGGAAGTTCCTGTTTGGAGGCGCTGGACACATCAGAGTCATTCTGCAACTCTTGCTCCTTTATACAAGAGCCCAAACCTAGACCTTGGAGCTGAAGTTGTGGAGTGGTCTAAAAAGATGGAGCTGGATTCAGCTCCAGATCTGAATTTCCTGGTGGTTGCCTGTCTTCCATCTGTTTGTATTTGGATGTCTCTTAGGATATAAGCAGCAGTTCTGGAGTGTCACACATGAATAAAGTGGATAATTATAAAATTAAAAGATATAACGTGCTTCTAGGGGAGATAAGACTACAATTAAAGAGTATAAACAAAGCTGAGTCTGATGTTCAGACTGATATATTTATTCATTAAATGTAATAACATAAACAAGACTATTAACTGTCATATTTTAATGATACTGTACCCTGCAAAACGTACTCAGGAAAAAGTCCTATTGACTTCAGTAACAATGCCACATAAATTTAAATCATGGCTGCAGTAAAACAAAATGTCATCGTTCTTACTGAAGATTATTTGTTGTAAATATCCCAAAATGTTAAGAAAACACACAAACCTGTAACTCACTGAGCTGAGGAGCTCAAATATTTTATCTGTAAATCTGAAGGAAGCCAGCAGGCAATGCAGAAACCTGTTCCCCAGATAACTGAAATTCAGTATTCCCAAGAGGAGAAAACAGCCAGGCAAAGCTGCTGTCTATCCCATGTCTTTCTGGAAAACACTGGACATATTTTTGCCCAGGAGATGGTAAAATTTGGGCAAATGTCACTTCACATCAGCAGTGTTAAGATCAGATTCTGACCTTTTTAAATATTGTTAACAGTCAGCAAGAGAGGAAGCCTTACAGCAAAAATTTCTATCTGGAAAATATGCAATAACTTGCTCGGGGTATGTAAAAAGCCAGTGTGGAAGGAGAAAAAGGGTTTCAAGAATTCTGCCTTGCTGCAACAGCATCAGTGCCAAGAAGATGTAAAATGGGACCACTCAGAGTCACAACAACTCATGCCCCTTTGCATGCCCCTGCTCATCCAGGGCACCAGGCAGGGCAGAGGCAGCTCTGGTGTGAACAGCACAAGCAGAGGTGACCTCCAAAGGGGCCTCAGCCCAAATTTGTGACCCGCACTGAACTGTGAATGATGATGTCAAACGTTTCCTCACAGAGCCCCTGATTACATTCCCTGGCGTTCGCCGCACGCTCAGCGTCACTTGAAGTGCCGAGAAAACGAGCGCTCACTGTGCCATGACAAAGGCCATTGGTTGCCTCTTTACTGAGCCTGATACATATGGTGAAAACATATTGACTAATTACTTGCCATTTTCAAAAACTGAAACCACTCCAAAGCCAGGCCCAGGATAATAGAACACGACAGAGAACGGAGAATAAGGACTGGGAGAACGGGGAGGGGGAACAGCCCAGCTCTGTGACTGCTCATCCCTTATTCAACATCTGCTCTGAAATATGCAGAGGAACAACATCTCCTTGCTCCAAACTGCTTAATGAAAAGCAGGAAATTAATGCACCTGATTAGTACAGCTGTTCAAAACAGAGACTGGCTGAAGTTCACAGACAGAATTAGACCCAGCCTGTTCCCACACGGGAGCCACCAGGCTGGGATTCAGCTCCGTGGTGCACAGTTTCCCAGTTTCCCAGGATTCTGGGAAGTGGCCCAGAGAGGCAGGGAGAGCCCTGGGCTGTGGTGATGAAGCACTTTGAAGGAGGTGGATTAAAGGGGAGCTGGATTGAAGGGCTCAGTGTGGAGACTGAGCCACAATTCTCGTTTTGCTTTTCCAAACACGAGCAGTCCCTCCCAGCACAGAGCCCTGACAGGATCCCCCAGCACAGCCCCCACAGGAGCCTTTTTAGTGCCACCTCACTGCCAGCACCTCTGAGCCCTGACAAACCAGTCCACTCAGCTGATGGGGAATCCTCCCTAAGTAGTGGGACGAACGTTTGACAAGTTAATTTCAAGGTAGCTCATGGAGTAGAAGCAACGGAGAGCTACACAACTGTAAAAAAAGAGAAATGTTGCTGGATAAATTCTGCCAGTAATGGATGTGTTACAGAAAATACACTTAAAATTCAAGCTCTTTGTATTAGAAGACAGGTTCTTTGGTTTCAAAGTAGGAATTGTGAGGGCTCGCTGGAGCTGCGGTTAACAGGAGAACAATTACTGCTATTAGAGTTTTATGATTATGAAACTTGTGCTCCTGTATCCCCAATTTAGAAATAATAGGAAATGCTATGGGTGACTTTTATAAAATCAAGTCAATTTATATAGAAAAAGAAAATCAATAATTATTCCCTTTTATTTTTCCTTTAAATCATCCAGATAATAGAAATCAGAGACCTGAATAGGATGCCTAAAGTTAATGGCATTATTAGACAGAGAAAAAAGAAAGAGTGATCAAAAGTTTGACCCATTTACCAAAAGTTCACAATCTGTAGAATGTTGCTATTCTATCAGGTTTTTTTTGGTTTTTTTTTTTAATTCAAGATAACTCTCAAACCATGTTTGGAGGTTAGATGTAGTCTTCAGCAGAGACTCAGAGCAATTTTCTGTTACATTTCTATCATATGAGAGAGAGTTGCTATTTTAGAAAGACACAGATAATCTGATATCTTTCATAAAAGTTTCAGAAGAAGTTTCATTTTCCAGCATATAAACTAAAAATAAAACACTTGAAATGATTTATTTTCCTTTAAGGCAACTGTGGAGCCTGAGTTGATAACACCACTGGTCAAGTCCTAGTAAAACTCCTGGAAGACTTCCCAGCATTTTGAACAGGACCAGATATTGTTCGTATTGTTTTTCATTCCTGTTCTAAGGTAAAAACTTGGGCAGACCATCACAATTTCGTCCCTGTTGCCTAAATACGAAGGTTTAGCAGCCTGCCTGTTCTGCAGGGAGTGGGGAGAACTTTGTTCCACTGATTTTTTAACAGGAGTTTGCAAAATTTCAAATCCTGCAGGTGTGCAAGCTTCTTTCCCTGCTCCGCTGGAGTTCCACCTCAACCTTCCCCAAAAGCCTGGGGAAACAGCTCAAGTCTAAATAAAACCAATGAACAGAAATCCTATTTTTTTTATTATTTTTTCGTTTTGTTCTAGTCATTCCCAGGGCAGGGGAGCCTTCCCTGGGCAGCCGAGGAGCCGCTCCCTCTGTCCCAGGGGAGGCAGGTCCGCTCCATCATTCATTAGGTGAGAACAACTTCTTTTAATGCCTTTATTCTTTCCAAACAGGGTGGGTTTTTTAAAACTTCCCGGCAGTTTCCCAGCCGTGCGGGAGGGAAAAAGGAGCTGGGCTAACACACGTGAAGTTCCCTTGCACGCTCCTGGAGCATCCACAATTTTCACGTTTAATCCCTCGGCACAGCCCTGGCTGCCTTGTCTGCAAAACCGCTCAGCGCAGCCGGCTCGGGGAGTGGCACACAAGGGGCTGGCAATGCCCGAGACGCTTCCCGCTCCTGCTTTTGCTATCGCTGAGCACAACCCATCACTCGTGTCACAAGCAGGGGCTGGGAGGAAAGGCCAGTGCATTAAGCCAGCACGTAATTGTCATCTCTGAGTTTCTGACATTAATCGTTCTACTTAAAGAAGCCAGTGGAATGTTTTGGGGGTTTTTTTTGTCCCCCCCACCTCAAGTGACAACACCCAGGAGATAGTCTGGGTAAAAAAAAAAAATTATAAAAATAAATTTTAGAAAAAAAGGACTCAAAATTTTTTGCTAATTAAAAGTAATGTGTTTTCCCATTTTTTGGCAATTTGATAACACAAAACACTTACTTGGGGGCCACAGGGGGAAACAAACTGAGACGGATAAAAAATGTTTTGTGTTCATCCAAGCAAGACTATGTTAATGCACATTATCCCATTAATGCACATCAACATCGGGAATAAGCGCGCCAATGCAAGCAAGAAGCATACACTTATCATCATTTGATAACATGTTTAATGACAGATTGACGGTTGATTTGCAAATGTGAACTGGCATCAATGTTGCTAACTTCAGCTTCTGCCGCCTCCTCTGCTATGCCAGCATATTTATGTGCATAATTTGATTTCGCAGCCACACTGTTAGTACATTTTTAATATTAACTATGCAAGAACAGACAGCCGAACTTAAGTTGCACTGATGGTTTGAGTTCATTAGATTGAAAAAGATGGGCAATGCTGACAAAGATGGAGATGGCAGCACAACATCAAAGAGGCAACACTTAACAAACACACTCCATTTTGAACAAACCGAACTAACACATTTCATGTTGTCGGCTGCAGCAGAGCCCTTATGTACAACAGCAAGGAAAAAATATGCTCCTGCCCTGGGCATGCTGACAGCAGCTCTGCGAGCAGCTCAGCAGGCCCCTGGCCACAGAGCTGGCAGATATTTCACTCATCCTCTGTAGGTAAGGGGCTGATTCTGAGCTGATGGCCGAGTGACAATAGCAGAACTCAGCGCTGGAGTTGCTCCTGATTTACACTGGGGTGAGGCAGAGCCCGTCCCCATCTCCTCCCAGAGCTGCCTTTCCACAGCTGGGATTCTTTATGATGAATAATAAAGAGATCTTGCTGAGAGCTCAGCTCTTGCACGAGCAGGACTGAAGTTGAGAGCCCCAGGGCCTCACGCCGTGAGGGGTGGGGTGTCCTTCCCCCCGTGTCACCGGACACTCCTGGTGACTGCCTCTGCTGTGGTGATCCTGGGCAATTCGGTTCTGCTCTGGAGAGAACACGTAGCAATGAGCTGGGAGGAGAATATTTCATCCTCTGCTCACATTAATGTCTGGGCATATACTGCATCTAGCAGGAATTTGCTTGTTGTGCTGCAATAGATAATAAATTTGAGGCGGTAGCTTTATGGTGCACGTTGTAATTTTCAATTTTATGCTACAAACTGACCATCCGCAGGATTCTGACCGTGTAACCGAGCCCCTCCGTGCAGGGTGTAACATTAGCACCTCTGAAGCACGGGCAAACCATGATTTAGACACACAATTAGATGGACCAGGTCCTCAACAATTCTCAGCTGCCTGAATTACTGCTGAACAGCCCAATAAACATACAGCACACAGCCCTGCTCTGCAGAGCTTTTAAGAATGTTCTTAAGTTTGTCCCTAATCAGCAAAGCAACTCTTAAAATTGCTATTACTCAGAGATTACTCCTGGCCCAGAATCCTGTGGTGCTTGGACCCCCATGGAGTACTGGACAAGGCCAGGGTCATTAGGAAGCTGTGATTAAATCATCAGCACGAAGTGTTGATTAATGAATTTAATCCTGGAAACACTTGCCATGGTGGGACACTGAGCAAGGGAACAGGAAAGGACCCTCATCAATCTCGACCAGGCAGCAGCAGGAGGATTCCTGGTACCCCTGTCCTGCTGGCAGCTCCTGAGCAAATGTCTCCTGCCAGGATGCTGCCCTGGTCTAGCTGGAAAAACTGCTTTTATTGTGTGCTGTGAAAGAAACCTGAGGCTTCCATTTCATTTTGTGGAGGTCTATGCTCTTTTTGCACAGAGACCTGCATTGCAGGGAGAACTAATCCTAATTCCTGGACATTGAGCCCAAAAGCAGCTGTTAAGCAGCTCCAGTGGCTGGTGCTGTACAGACCCCAAAAAGAGGAATACCTGAGCAAACACCCTGGAGACCCCCAGCTCGTGTGTATTGGCTGATTTTCAATCTGCTGGTGCAAACCCCACAGCAGACACGGCGCTGCGAAGGTGCTGAGTGCAAGAGGATCTCTCAGAAAGGCACCAAATTATTATTTTCACTGACACAGGGCACCAGGAAGATCTTGCTCATCCTAGTGAGGACACAAGAGATCTTGGGAGCTTACTAAAGAGTGAAGGAACTAGTGAAAAAAAAAAAAAAAAGGAAAAAAAGGGCCAGCAGAGACAAGTGCAAGAATGAAGCCGTGCTGAGTTTATTTTGTTGTCTTTTAAGATAACACCAGATTATCAGTGGGCGGCTCAGAGAGGCACAGGAGCAGCAGGGTGAGCCCTGTGAGCTGAGCAGCAGAGGAGGAGCTGGCCAGCCCCTGCCCAGCCTCCATCATTGTCCTGTTCACAGCCTCTGCTGCCTCCTCCTTCCCTGGGCTGGAGCCACAACCGGGAATCAAACAACTGGGAATAAAAACTCATCCCGGGAGAGGAGCTGTGGTCACTGCAAGGTGGTGGGACAGCCAAAGGGACAAGAGGTGCCTGCAGGCTGCGGGGGAGGCTCCCCAGCCCAGCTGGCATTGCAGGGAGGGCTCTGCAAGAGCTTCCAGCTCCTCATTTTCCCTCAGGACTGCCCCAGCTGCTGCTGTGCCTGTGCACTGCCAGCGCTGCTGTGGGGAGCTGCAGAGGACAGAGTGAGAGTGTGACACGGTTGGAGGGACCATTCCTTTCCTCGAGTCACAATTATCTCTGCCACCACATTTGTGTCCTCGCTCTTGTCTCGATTGAAGTAAGTTACAATTCTCCCACTCTTGTTACGGAGTAGATGCAGATGCCACTTTGTTCTGTGTGATTTATAGCCAGTAGCTAATGTTCAGTTATAATTCCCCATTTTAGACATGAAAAATAGCCTGTAATGCTCAACACAAGGGCCTCTCAACAATGATATATAATTTAAAAATTAACACGAGGACAGAGGAGCCACGGGATTTTGAACTAGGGACTCTCTCATTCAAAGGTTAAATCTCTACAAGGTGAGCTAAAGGAATTAGTTGAGTTATTAAGTAAATGCCTCTGTTCTATTTTCCCAGTACATTAGCTGTTGCAGCCTTTTCCAGTTCAGTTGTGTTCTGCCCCAGCATGTTCAAAGTGCAAATGCTCGTGGCACTGTGTTCACACATTTGCTTTTTTTTCAATGTCAAACAAACTGGAGCTGTTCAGAGCCAAAGGTCAAAGTGGAGGGTCCTCAAGGAAGTCTCCTGGGAAATGATGTGATTGCTCTCATGTCTTTATTGTGTATAAAATCGGGCTTCATACGAGGCTCGTCCTTTCCAAGCATCTTAAAGCTATAAATGAGTCATGACTCATTCCTGCAACACCTAAGTTATGTAAGTGGTCTTGCTAATTTACTGGAATATCTTGCATAACTAATCATTTCCAGGATCAAGCTCTGAGGCCTTGGAAAGCTCTGAAGAGCTCGTTTAGAAACAGAGATATTCCATCCCCGCCTCACACGGTGAGGGAAAAGCAGAGCAGGGGACAGAACCTGCATCACCCGACTGGCTCGGCCAGACTCAAGCCATAACCCAAAATTGGCAAAGCCCAGCAGCTCAGGAAACTCAGGGAGCATGGAGGGGGAAAAGAGCTTGGCTCTGGAGAGGTTTGGGAGGTGGAATTCCTTTCCTGCCTGCTTTCTGTTCCCAGGGAGGTGCAGCTCATCTCCCGGGTGTCTCCTGCTGCACTTTGCTTAATGGTCTCGCTCCAGCATCAAATATTATATTTATGGATTACAAATTTATTGACATTTGACATTTGCATCAGCTTTCACCTGATCAACAGGAGCTCTGACTGCCAAAGGGAGTTATTATGGAAGACTTCAACAGTCATGGGAATGCCAAAAAGGTCATTAAATCATATCAGAAAAACAATGTGTTCATAGCATTCATACATTTAGTCTTGCCAGTAAATCTTCTGGTTGATGCTTGGACCACCTACTGATGATACTCAAAGAAAAGGAGAAACAGGGAGAATCGAAGAGATGAATTAAATTAAAACCAAATGACATGACGCCTGGCACAGTGGGATCTTTAATTTTCTACTCTATGAATCCAGAATAAGCAAAAAAAGCAAAACAAAGCACAGTGGCTTGACTTTCTCTGAGTGAATTCTCTCCATACAGGCAGGGCTTAACTAAATAATCCTGAGTAATGTGTGCACCCCACATTATTGCATGAGATTTGTATGTGGGAGGTGCAGGATTCAGAAAACATATGGCACATGGAAAACAAATGACAGGGTGTGCTTTTACACTCATGCTGGCTATACTTATCACTCTTGTTGATATTTTTTTTCCAGACATGAAATATGAATGCAAGAACTTTCACCTTAATCTCTTGGGAAAAATATCCAGAGTTATTTTTTTGTGCATTTGTGAGTTACAGGAGGGCATCACATAATTCCTGGGAATTTAAAACAGACAATGTTTTTAAAAAACGCTGATCAAATAAACACAATTACCTCCCTCATCGTTTTTTCCTTGGATGACAAACCTGGGTCTTGCACCATAAAAACAGCAAGGCCAACAGATTGGGCTCCGTGGAATTAGGGAGGGAAGTGAGTTGCTGTACTGGGAGCCCACCCACAGCCTGTCTATGCCTGACCAGTGCAGGGTGAGCTCCACTGGAGCCTCATCCTCAGCTGAGCCAGCACAAAAGAAGTTTTGAGTTTGCATTCTCTGGTGGAAGAGCAGCGTGTTCACCTCGCTCAAACACAGGCAGAAACAGGCCGTGGTCATATCCCAGAGGGAATCTTCTCTGGTGTGCCTTGGGGTGTAGGTGAAGAGGTGGGAAAAAGGAAATGGCAGTGTCCTGAATGTAAGGAAAGTGGGCAGCCATGAGGATGCAGTTCCAGTGGAGACAGGGGCCAGCAGCTTGTCTTGGCCCCCAAAATAGCTGGTGTGGTGCAGCACTGCTGTGCTTGGAGCACTGGCTGCAGAGTGCAGAGGCACCCAGGGAACCAGCCAGAAATGTTCTCCCAAGCCTTGGCTGGAAGCAAGAGGGAGGTGGAGCTGGATGGAGCTGTGGATGGGCAGCCAGGGCAGGGCAGGGGCTGGGATAGACACCCCAGGTCAGCTGTGTGGCTCCTGGTACCACCCTAGGGAGCCAGAAATGGGGAGTGTTGGTGAGTTTTCACGAATGACTGAAAGCAGCAGTTTCACGTGGGAGTTTGACCAGTTCTCCCAGGGGAGAGGACAAAGCCACTCTGTCTGCACAGAGTGCAGTGAGCATCCGTTCCCTCTGAGCCCTGGGATCCTCTGCAGCTCAGGCTTCCCAAAGGAGGAATTCCTTCTCCTTCTTCCACATCCCCTCTCCTGTGGAACAGCACAGAGCAAGTGGTCCTGGCTGGGGAAGGGAGGCAGAACCTGCCCTGCACAGACCACTCTGGGCTTGGTCTGCCACAGCTGCTGCAAGAGGTGGAGTGCAGGGGAACAACTGCATCAAAGCCACTCCAGCCACCTCTCCTTTCCTTTCAAAAATGTCACTGCGGCACCCTCTGCTTTCTGAAACAATGTTTATCATTGTTCTTCGATTGTCTGGGACAATAAATGGTTAGAAATGAGCATATATCACTAGGAAATCTCTGCCTGCCCCTTCCCCCAAGCAGTGTCATAAAAACGTACAAATTCACATTAATAATGAAGTGCATTTCCCCGAGAAGCCACTGTGTATCTCAGGGAGAGCAGGCAAGGTGGCAGTTGCTGCAGAGTTTCCTATTAAAGAGCAGAGCAAATACTCATAAATCTGATGAGGGGCCAAAGCACATGTTAGGGCTGTCTCCCTCTTAATGGAACCTTTTCTGAAATGAAAAAAATATATATCTTGATACATTCAGGGTATTCATTAGACATGACAACCTCCTCCACTCCCCACGGCTCCCTCCCCCACTCCGGCATGGGCTGACCCCCGGCAGAAGAGCAGAGTGCTGGCAGGGAGGGATTTTGGAGGGGAGGAGGAACTGTTTGCTTTTAATCAAGGGATTGTGTCGATTGACTACAATGGGCAAGCTCTCTCCTGGCCCTGTGTGTCCCTCCTTCCCTCACTGCAGCCATTCCTGGTGCATGCTGCTCTTGGATCCCTGGGATCTGCCTTTCCCCACAGCCATTCCCAGCCAGGGAAGGAGAGCAAACAGAGCCAGAGCTGCTGCCCAGAGCAGGATCCCTCTTGCAGGAGATCTCTCCTGCCCCTCACACCTCTGAGGGCTCGGCCAGCTCCTTCTCCTGGGAAAACAGGTCTCTCCAGGCAGGGGCAGGTAGCAGGATGAGGGTCAGCCCCGCAGGCTCTCTCAGGGCTGGGATTTTGCTGCCTGCAGTTGTGTTTGGATGTTATCCCAGCTGGAGCTGGGCTGTGCTGCCCCTGCAGAGGCTGAGATGTTCCTGGAGAAGAACCACAGTGCCACTGGAGCCAAGAGCTCGGTGCTGGAGCTGTGTCCCACCCCATTTCCCCTCGGGCTGGGAGGGTCCTGGGCTGCAGCTGCACTGGTGCAAATCCTGCTTGCATTTCTGTGGAACCCAGTGCAAAGGCCTGGTCCTTGCTCTCCACAGAGCCTGCCTGGATGCACAAACACACCCAGCTCCAAACTGAGATGGGAAGAGATGGCAGAATGAGGCCTGAAGACTATGGTTTAATAATCATGAATTATCTGTTCATTATCCCAATAAATAGTGAAAAATCTCTTCCTCCTTTCCTCCTCCCATAAAGCTGTATCTATAATTTTCCTCATTTTCCATCTGTGCTCCATCATATTTACACTAAGTGATCATCCTGCTAAATTACATTATTTTTATTGAAAGGTGCTTTGGAGGGCTGGATACTGCTCACGTCTTTTCCTTTTGTTATTGATCCTTGTGATTTGATTGCTGAGGTGTAAAATGTATAAATAAGACTCAGGTACCCTTCCTTTGAAATCTCACCGGGTAAAAATGTTCTGCTATAGATTATGAAGGCTGTAGCATTTAATAATATCAGGCACAGCAAGGAGAAGGCAAGATTTTGATGTCCTTATGAATAGTGAATGCTGGAGGAGGCTGGCACTGTTCAAGGTCAGTTAAAATCTGGTTGAAAGTTGCTGTTTCTTTGTGAGCAGAGGAGCTCCTGTCTTGGAACTGCCACATGCAATGTGTTTGCACAGAGCCCAGGAACCATGTGGGTTCACCCAGCGGGTTGGAAGCTCAAATGCAATGTTTAATAACACTGATCTTAATAGCAAACTGTAATGTTCCTAAAAAGCCAGGAAATGTGCATGGATCCATCGGTGCTGCCACAGTCTGATGGATCATCTGGCCTCACCCCGCTCCCAGGGAAGCCAAGAACACACTACTATTGGGTTTACAAGGACGATGGCTAGACTGAAAAAATGTCATCCAGGAAAATGTTAAAGATTTAAAAATGTTAAATTAAAAAAAAAAAAAATCTGGATCTACCACTTCAGGGAAACAGTGATAAATTCCCAAGGATTAAGAGAACTGAGGCTTCATCAGGACAGGATTATTTTGAGGGAGAGCTGATGGTTTGGAGATAGTTCCTTGCCTCAGCAGGAGTTTGCTTCAGCAAAAAGGCCAGCCTGTTTCTTTTCCTAGCTCTGTCTCCTCTCCTTCAAGTTTACCCTGTTTATCTCAACAAAAATCTATTTTAAAATGGAATTTCCCCACAGAGTTTTTCTTCCCATTGAGAAGCCATCATCTTCCAAAAAGACATTGTCAGGAAGGTCCCATTTGAATGGAAAAATCACGACTTCCACGGGATGAACCCTCTTTTTCTGGCTGATGACATGGGGAGCAGAGCCCTTGGTTTTGCTGGTAAATTCTGCTTACTAAACTGTGGTGACACCACTGCAGGCAGCTATACCCCAGCATGTCTGATTCTCCTGGAAGGGTCTCTCAGCTTCTAATATTTGTTGCTAAGAAGAAATGAAAGTTGAAGAGCAAGCTGAATTCTCTAAAATAGGATTTTGGACCACTGATTCACACAATTGTCCTTGACCACCTAACAGCCATGTTGGCTGAGAATGGAACATGATCAGAGCAGCTCCTACTGCTTCAGAGGGATGCGAAAATAAAATCCAGAGAAGAAAAAAATCTTCTATTTTGGTATACTTAACACATACAGTTATCTACGTGTCCTATATATCATTTAACAAATTGCTTTGCAATTCTTACAGGGCGTGGTATAATGACTGATTTAAAATCACTGCATTGCTTAAACTGCATTGTTCTTCATCAAGTTGAGTCATTTTTATGTGAAGTGTCAAGCTCTCTAACAAATAACTGCTGCCAGACAAATCAAGTTCCTCATCTTAAAGCTACGGCTAAATAGTTTATAGCTTTAATCTGCTCACTGAGGTGTGCAGTCTATGACAGTAATTATAAATGCAAGGAGAAATTATAGCTGAATGCTTTAACTGCATTAGGAGCCATTTGATGAACAATCATGATTGCCTGTTCATTTTCAACAATAGAGGGCAAGTTAGTGTCAGTGCATTAGAGGATTTTCAGTTCTGCTCTGCTCTTTCTTCCATTTACCACAGAATGTCAGTTGTCTCCTATAAAGTAGAAAAAAAAGCGCCGTAGAAGCTTTAAACTTGATGGTTAAAAAAAGACAAAGGAGGAAGCAGAGAGAAAAACTGTTTATCATTATGACTCTTTTTTTTTTTTGTTTTGCAGCAGCCTTACTTTCAAATTAGTTCATCTCAGGTAGCTGTCTGTTCACTTACCGGGGTCTTTTGAAAGAAATCTATCCAGTCAGGTTGGTTAATTTGACTTTATGGGGATTTATTTCTAGCAAAAGTTGTAGCCAAGGCCACAGAGAGCCTCAGTTAGTGACCAGCTCCAAGCCAATCTCACCTGGCTCTAAAGTGAGAAATGCAATTCTGCCCTGCCTTTTTCCTCAGAACAGCATAAATATTCTAATTCGGTTGAAGAAATGAACAAATGTTCTTCAAGGTACAAGCCAACATACAAATTCCATCTAATTAAAGCCATGTTTTCCTAATGTTCATGGGTTTTCTATGAAGAATAGCAATAAAACCAAATTTAAAGTGGGTTAAATGAAAGAGAATAGAGATGTCTGATTGTTGTATATTATACATAATCTTACTTTATATTACTAAACCCATATCACTTAGAAGAATTCAGGAAAACACCGAAGATGTCTATAAAAGATATATATATATATATATCTTTTTACATTTAAGAAGAATTTATAGCAAATTTCTTATAAACAGCCTCACAGAGGTCTTAAAAATAAATCCATACCCATAACACATTTTTCTACAGTACTAACCCAGATTATTCATTTATATTTTTAATGATAGCTAACATTTGACAATATAACCTCTACTAGTAAATGTTATCAGAATATAAAGTACTTTATGTATTTCTATACTTCAAGTACTCTTTCCACTGTTTTATTCCCATTTATTTCAATCCATATTCTCTATTTTTATGCCTATTTCACTGCAATAATGCCTGCAAGAAGGAAACACAAATGCATGTGTGTGTTTTAAGGATCTCAGCTTTATATTTCTCCTTTCTAAATACTCTGCTCCCCTCTGTTATTATTCAAATGTATACTGGATTTTAAAAATAACATGGTAAGAGTAAGTAAACTCTGAAAATCCCTGTTATTTGATTTAGTCTCCTTGTAGATTTCTGAAGAATCCATATGAATAAACTCTGGCCTCCCCACTCCCAGCCTCGTCAGAACTTCAGGGAGGCTTTCGGCTCCGAAACTGTAATAAAATCTTTACAATGCCATCCCAAATACCCCATCATTTCAGACAATTTGTGCTATCATGCATACCAACTGAAATTATAGCTCCAGATAACAGTGCTATCACTCTGTCATTGCAATTTAAATATATTTTTTCAAAGGTAAGATACAACCTGCATCTTGATATAAATTAGAAATGGATGAGTATTACGAGGACAGCAATTTCTCGGCATCCAGAGGCAGGAAGGACAGTCCCTTATTTATGTAGTTACACATCACCTGAATAATACGTCTCCGTGCAGGTTATTACAATGCAGAAACCACTTTTTTTTTTTCTCCCTTGGAGATTTTTTTTTCCACCCCCTTTGTATTTGTTCCTCCAATCCTCAGCAACAGCAACGTGTTTACAAAGGTGGGTGTTTGGTTTGCCTCTGAGTAATAACACGGTGCTTTTAAGACCAAATCTGAAACATTTGTCACGCATTAAGCCATGAATGTGCCAAAATAACTGTTGTATTAATATATCTGGCAGATAGCTTTTGTTTGATAGTCCCCAAATTATTGGTTTGCTCTGTTATCTCTTGTGTGAAAACTATGAATGGCAGAGTCTTAATAATCATTAACTGGTGGGAAAGAAAACGAAGTATGGGATGTTTATCCCTACCCAGTCTCTCAGGGGTGCTGATTTGGAGTGGCCAGGTAAACAAGCAACATTCTAATGTTGGGTTAAAGTGCCCAAATAGATACTTTAGGGTATTAGCCCTATTTAGAAAACAGACTCCCTTGGAGTGAGAGGGAATTTTGCTGGCTAAAATATGCAGGAAGCATAAATCTCCTCCAATGCAGACAGCACGTACAAGATGTATGCAAAACTTAAATCTTACTGCACTTGAACGCTGATGTTGTACTCCATGGCAAGAGCTGACAGTACCAGCCCAAAGTAACCCCTTGATCAGTGGTTTAAATTATTCAAAAGTAGCATTTTTAATGGAGCTTAAGTGACGCAGGGCCCTGGTGCTGGCTTTGGCCACAGAAAGGGTTTCCTAAAGCTTCATGAATATTTGCACCAAACAAATGGGAAATCTTCCCCCAAACAGGGACTGAGCCCCGTCCCCTCAATCAGAGGATGGCCACAAAGCCAGGTGGCATCAGTGACCCCTCACAGCACACCTTTAATTTTGACCATCTGACAAATTCATTTTCTGAATGTTATTCAAGTAATGAACACCTTGGAGAAAAGCTGAATCTGCACATGATTGTTCTGGGAACCCAAGCAGAGCCTGAGTCTGCTGGAGAAATTGCTGGGAACAACTAAACAGAGCCCTCCTGGAAAAAAACACTGGTTAGAACAAAAAACTTCTATTTGGACTTTTAGTTGATGTTCTGCATATTTATTTCAATCAAGAATATTCAAGTTTGTGAATCAAGTAAAATTAAAAATGCAAAAATGGTGTGGCATCTGAATATTACATTACATGTTATAAACATTGGTTGTGGCAACTGGTGTATCTTGCAGCAAAAAAATAGCAACACTAACGCAGCAGTATCCTACTAACAGGTCTTGGAAATATTAAGCTTGTAAAAAATCTCAATTAAGCATTAACTCCCCCAGGTTATATGAGAACTTGCACTGAAGTCAGTGATGTTTATGGATTGACTTCCACCAACACGAAGCAAAATATTATCAAACATCTTAAAGATTAAAAAAAGGAATGATGGAGAGAGAGGTTAAAGTGATGTGACAAAAAAGGCCACTCACAGTAGCAAGTGTTTAAGTAAGTGTAAAATATTAAAATATTTTACAAAACTGAACATCCAAATATCAACAGAAGAATAACTGAACTTCTAGATAGGAACTTTTCAGAGTTATTTGCAGATTCTCGAGGCTGTGTTTGAGATTATGAGAAACTTGGAATAATTGAGATTTTGCTAATTTGGCTTTTGAATTTTCTTCTTTCCCCCCCATCCATATCAGATTTATTGGTGTGCTAGCACTGAAAGAGGTAATAACCTTTTGGGTTTCAGTGCCCTTTATCTGCTTTTTTCAATTCTCACTGCAAAGAGTAACACTTAGTTCTTGCATTCCACATGGAAGTGCAGTGGGTATGAAATGATTTATTCTTAGGAGCAAAAGAGAAATGGGCAAACAGCTATTTTGCAAAATAATGAGCAGCAACATTTCTCTCTAGGGCAGTGTGGGTTTGCATTGACCAAGCTCTCCTCCTGAAAACGTTATAAAATGGATGTGTACATGCGAGGGAGGAGCGGCGCAGCATACACGATGCATTTTATACTGTTTTCCTACTTTTACCAGAGCACGGAGCCTGACGGAGCCTCCTGGAAATGCTGAAATGAAAACTCACTATAGAGCATGCATACCTTAAGAGTTATTCTTCATCCACTTCTGCTACAAATTGTGAATGGTGTTCTGGTGACTTGCTGTGTGTTTTGCTTAGATGAAGTTTTACTGCATGTTTGCTCGCAAATGTCCGACAGCACAACTTACATTTGAATTTAGAGTCTGTGTCCTCTTCTCCAGCTATTGTTTCAGGAGATCTTTGAACTGAAACTCTGGAGATTTCTTGCTCTACCTTGGTTTGCTGCTCCACAGCCAGCCTGTTCATGTCTTTCATTTGGAAACCTAGGTGGGATTCTAAGTGGCTAATATAAGTAGAGGGGGTTCGGAACTGAGATGCACAGTCGCTGCAATAAAAGACTGGATGTCCTTTGTCCATGTTTTTCAAAAACTTTGTTCCTCCGGTTTTCCTAAGTTGATACTTGACATTTGCCAACCAGTGGCTGATGGTGGTCATCGACAGTCCAGTGAATTTGGAAATCTGCATGCGCTCTTGTGGGCCTAGATCTGATAATAAATATTTACCTTCAGATGTCTGGAAGAGGCTGGAAGCAAACTGAGCTTGCAAAATGAGCAGATGCTGAGGGTTCCAGTTTGACTGCCTGCCCTTCCTTTTATGCAGAGTGGAGACTTCCGTGGAGACGTCCTCGAAGCGTCGGACATCTATTTCCAGCTTCATGGACGGGATCCTTGAGGATGCAGCAGGTTTTGGTGTGGTAGCTTTGGGAAGAACTTTGACCATGTCGGCGATGTCAGACAGAGCGTGCTTTTGAGGAGGAGAAGTACAAGATTGTGCTTGAGCTGACTCAGTTTTCTTGCCTTTGGATTTGGTCAGGTCAATAGGCTGATCGTTGTTTTCAAACAAATAGTGCCTGGATACGCTTGCAGGCTTTGGTGGGGTCGGAGCAGGAGATAAAACTGGCTTCTCCATCATATTTAGATTGGGTTTGTGGAACATGGAAATTGTGCTAGAGCTGGGGCTGCAGTTGGATTGAGGCTGCAAGGGCTCAGTGGCTTTGCCCAGGTGATTGTTCAGGACCGACTGCAGTGCGCTCAGGGGGTTCACACAGGGCAGCTCCGAGGAATGGTTGGCAGCAGCACAACCATTACTGAGAGAAGCTGCTGGTGGCTCCTTGAGGACTGGCTTTTCTTTTCCACTGTCCTCTTGTATTTTGTCTTCTTCCTTCAAGGGACACGGTTCTGTCTTTTTTGGCTCCACAGAGGCTTCAGCTTTGAGGAGAGGTTCCCTCTCGCTCTGGCTGAGCGAGGCCGGCTCAGCCTGGACTCCTTCTTTAGCATAGTCCTTTTGTACCTCCTCCTTGTCCTCAGCCTCCTTCTTCACTTGAGTGCACTGGCTCACATTTGCTGAGATAGGGACCAAAGGCATCACTTTCCACTTGGGCGCTATGGGCCTCAGTTTATTGGTCATGGTTGGCCTGATCTGGAGCACCTGGGATCCCACAGGCAAGGACGGCTTGGCTCCCTCTGAGAGCTGGTAAGCTGCATGGATGCTGGGATAGGCACTCCAGCTGGGAGCTCCATTCTGAGCCTTATTGATGGCTGTCGTGACAGTGTTCTCCAAGGACTTTAAAATGTCCCCACCACCCTTTGAACCATCTTCTAAATCTTCTTCTCGGAGGTACTGGTATTTCATTGTGGGATCCAGGGGTTTCTGAAGAGTCTCTTCATACTCCTCAGTTTTCATTGCTTTCTCATCTTTGTGTGCATCATCAGCTTTATCTTTTTTACTTTCTTTTTTAAGTTCAGAGGCAGGACCTATGCATTCTGCAGATGATTTACTGGTTGATTTCGAAATGGGGCTGTCACTGGCTGGTGCTTCAGACAGTGATTGCATTTTTTCCACAGCTAAAGGATCCAGAACAAGCTGCTTTCCTTTCTTTGAAGCTGAACTTGTGACTTTCAAGAAATGGCCAGTGACCATCATGTGGGTCGTGAGCTGCTGCAAGGTATCATGGGAGCTTCCACATTCCATACACTTCAAAATCTGGGATTTGCAGGCCTCAAACTGCCAGGTGTAGCTGGCCCCGTTCTGGTACCCGTAGCGGTTGTTGGAGGAGAGCTGCAGGTTGGTGTTCTTCTGAGGAGAGAAGGTGTCGGAGAAAGACCCCGTCGTGGAGTCGGGGGAGCAAGGCCTGTTCACATCAAACACACGTTTCTTGGCTGGAGTGACCATTTTTGAAGAAATGGTTGGTACCGGCTCCTTCAAAGGCACTTTTTGGTAATGTTTTGTTTTTATCATATGAACACTCAGATCTTGAAGGGAATCAAAAGAGTCACCACAGAACATACACTTCAGAACTTTTTGTGCATCTTCCTTGTCCATGTCCTGGAACGCCCTTTTCCGGGGCTTGGAGTAGCTGGTAGGTCTGTGCTTGTCCTTTTTGTGGTTGTCATCCTGGTAGTGGCCTGTCTCGTTCATGTGGACCGTGAGCTCTACCAAGGTGTCGTAGGCAGCACTGCACTGCCGGCAGCGGAACCGGCTGGCGCCCGTGAACACAGTCCCGCACATTTTGCTGCTCTGCCTGTAGAGCTGCACCGAGCTGAACAGGTTGGGCTTGGAGACAGGCCTGGAAGGTAAATTCTGCTGCAAGCTTTTGGACAGTGCGTCTTGGTGCCAATCGAAATCAGCTTTGTTCCCTCCGTTCCTGTTGTCGCAATTCCTCTTTTCAGAGTTGGACAACTTGAAACCCAGCCCCAGGCCTGTCCAGTAAGAGTCCGACAGGATGTTGGCATAGACTGCTGTCATTTTATCCATGCAATCGTGTGCTTCGCTCTGGGCTTTGGGGTGGGCGCTGCTTTTGGGCTCCTGGGGCTCCCTGGAGCAGATGTTTTTGATATCTGCCACATGGTCACTACTGTCACTCAGTAGTGATTCGTTCTCCGCATCCTGGTTGGATATGTGGCTGACAGGGGAATTCTGGAAGCTAAAGTTCCCTTTCTGCTCTGGACCCACTTCGTGCTCCTCATCCGTGCCTGTGTCGTTGCTGCCCTGCAGCTGAGCAGTGGAGTTGTTGTCATCGTCATCTTCTTCCTCCTCCTTTATATCTTCCTCTTCCTTTAAATCTTCCTCTTGGACATAACCTGAAATGTAATGTCAATATATGAAATAACCTGTTAAAGGAGAATGCTACAGTTCCAGTTTTCTACTTTCATTGTGTATTTTCTTTACTGGATTTTGTTTTAATCTATAACTATATTGTCTATTAGTTCTGGAAGTAAAAAAGAAGTTAAATGATGTCTCTTTTTGTGAAGGTTGCTGCATTTTGTTGGCAGATGATCATAATTCTTTATAACTGCCAGAGATCCCGAGTTAATAATTTTCCTGTCATGGGAGTATAATTCTAACTGTGCCGTAATGGGACAGTGGGAAAATTCATATGTAAGAATTTAAAGTTTGTACTAAAAGCTTCAATTCTATGAAATTGTTTTTAGCCACAGTGAGAGAAAGGGTTGAATTTTCAAGGAAGACAAGAAAAATAAGTGCCATAATCTTCCTGGTTCAGAGCATCATCTAGGTACAGTAACCTTTTGCCACTTGATCACCTAAAATGCACTTTAGAATGCACACAAATAATTTGTATGTCAAAATACAACATCTGAAAGCGTTAATAGGCATAAGTGAAACCCTTTTGTTTATAAAAGCAATGCAGTTAAATGTTTATAAAAGCAGTGTACCATAAAAGCAAGTTGTGCCTCAGTAAAGTCCATAAATTTCGGGGCAAGAACCCTTGGAAGTTACAGAAGATTTGACAGACCAAAGTTAATTGTAAAACTGGAAAAGTAGAACAAATCCAGAAGGATTTTATTTGGCAAATTAACTCTTTGAATACTAAAATGAACTTGATTCTGGAAGAGTAAATTTAGAATCCAATTCCTTCCCATTATCTGAATTTCGTTTTGTGGCTCTTTAAGAACCTGGCTCACTTTGCTCCCTTGAATTTGATATTCCTGACCCAAAGACATCTTTCCAGCAAATCCAGAGGAAGTGTTCCACCTTTCTGATGACCATCTGGACAAAGCCTTCATTTTCCAATCTATTTGCATGATCTGACCCCTTCCCACAGGTTTGCCATCAGGCCGAAGGGATGAACCAGAGAAACCATTCCCTGGATGAAGGTGCAGCACAAGAAGGGGGCAATGATGGCTCTCTGTGTGATGGGAGATAAGAAATCCATGTGCCATCTTTCCCACACCCTTGCCATGAGTTTAGGAACTGCTCTGGTCACACAGGCTGAGGGCTGGGCTTGGCTTAGAGCTGGGCTTGGCTGGCTCCAGGGGTGGTACCAAAAGATGTCACAACCAGAGGCAAAGACACAGCAGTGGCTCTGAACAAACGATCTGCACATCACTTTGGCCTGATAAAATAGTAATAATCACACAGCAGGAGGAACACTGTGCTCTTCAGCAGAAGCTTTCAGCAAAGCAGCTAAATATTAAATGTTAAGTGCTAAATTTTAAAATGAATCCCTTTAGAGAGTGCAGGGTCACAGTAAACTTTAACAGGTGATCAGACTGGAGCAGCAGCAAAGACAACACTTAGACTTCAATAGTTTCTTTTCCCTAAACATTTCCCTAATAACCAGATACCACTTTCCCTTTGTTGTGTGTTTTTTGGGGGAGCATGGAGGTGGCAGAAGGTCCCCAGGTGAGAAGCAGTGACCCTGTGACACACGGCCACTCTCCAGGGCGTGTACCAGTGCCAGGCACATCACACAACAGAAAGGAGGGGATCCAAGGAAAGAATCAGACACAGCACATGGCAAAGAGCACTCCATAGCTTTGGGTCACTGCAAATTGCATTCTCCACTCCAGCAGCAATTCTTTGAGTGTCGTTAACCCATTCTTCACCAGGAGTTAAGTTTTCCTTTTGAAGGTACATGCAGTAGTTTATTCCTCACAAGATCCTTTGTCCTTCTCTAGGAAAAGCAGAAGTAGCAGACAGCTGCACATCCCCCACAATATGGATAAAATTTGCTGCTTAATTAGGCATTGACATGTTTATTATAACCTTTACAGAAGAGTAACTTGTGCTGAGGAATCCTCTTTTATTTTTTTGGTATCTGTGTAAAATACTGACACAATCTCATGTAAGTGGGAGAAGCAACCAGTTCCAGTATCTCCAGAGGGTCTACAGGAAGCCAGAGAGGGACTCTCCATCAGGAATTGTAGTGACAGACAAGGAGGAATGGCTTCCAACTGACAGAGAGAAGCTTTAGATTAGACATATGGAAGAAATTCCTCCCTGTGAGGGTGGGCAGGCCCTGGCACAGGGTGCCCAGAGCAGCTGTGGCTGCCCCTGGATCCCTGGAAGTGTCCAAGGCCAGGCTGGATGTGGCTTGGAGCAGCCTGGGACAGTGGGACGTGTCCCTGCCCATGGCTGGGGTGGCACTGGAGATTCTGTGATTCTGTGATCCTAACTTGCCAGAAAACACCATCAAAATTGCACAAAACCATCAGTCACATCTGTTTTAATGGTTTAGGGGTTTGGGCAGCTTTAAAAACACATTTCAGTATCCTCCCTGTAAAAGCATTTCTGTTTATGTAAATGATTTAAATTGCTGTGGGCATTTTAAGGACAGTGGAGACCAGTTCTACAAGACAACCTCGGGTACAAGAGATGCTCGTGTTCTTCCACCAGGGTTTTTAGTAAGATTTCATTGGACATGAAGGGATGTAGCTGGTTAACAGAAATAACATTAATTTAAGTGGACTTTGCATTATTTATTTTAGAAGTAAAGAGTGTCTTATATCTGTACACCCACATGCTTTAAATGCAGAGTCTGTAATAAGTAGCATAAATTTTGCACGTCACACTGATGTCCATGTAATAAATTGTTGAGTGACCTGTTCTCTTCCCACCAGTTCTCCCCCAGGCTTATTCTGACATTCCAAACCTCTGAGATCCTCATGTGTAACTGTGTTACAGAGGAGAAAATAACATGAAAGAAATCCAGACTCAGTAAGTGGATGAATGCTTCCTCCCTTTCCTAGATGGGAATTTTTCCCACTGAAATTAAACAGGCCCAGGCAGATGGAAGATGGGAAAAGTGCAGTCCTGAAGAAGTGGGAGACTGAAATGTCAGTATCATTAAGAATTGACAAAACTCAGGGGCTTCAAAGCATTGAATGGAAGCAATTTTGGGTTTCCTAAATGGAAATGCAGTCTTTGGTTTAATGCTGATTGATCTCAAGACAGGGAAGGGCAAAATCATAGCATCAGTAAGGATAATATTATTATATGGATAATAATCACAAATATAATTCCAAATTATTTGGTTTCTTAATTCCCCCCTGTGTCTTTGTGATTGAATTCAAGGCAACCTCAGAAACCTGCTTCTCTAGGATGAGAGCTATGATAAACAGCTGGTTTTTTACTCTTCAAAGAGGACATTTTCTTAGCTATTTCTGGAATATTTCCACAGAGGAGCTAAAACAAACCAGGTCCAGTTAATACACCTGCAAAAACTAGGTCTAAAACCACCTCCATGGCCTTGGAGCTGGGAGCTTTCCCTGCAGAGAGCCCCAAGCCAGGCTCCCAGGGGTGGATCCAGCACTGACACCAGGGCTGACCTGGGAGTGGCACCACATTATCCATCACTCCTGACCTGAACTGGGGAGTGTCAATACAGCTGTTTGTCAAAAGTGTTCATTCTGACTGGTAACTTTTCCACCAGAGGATACTATTTTCACTTTAGTTAAATTTGAACTGTTTTCACTCAAATTTGCTCTTTTTCCATGTAGAGAAGCATTTATTAAAATACATATATATACATATACATATTTCTTTCCGAGACTGGAAAATTTATTTTCTGCCAAGAGAAAGGACAGTGAATCATTGTCCAGAACAACTCTGCTAATCCCTGTAAAACCCATGGCACCACCTGCACTTCCTCAGCCATACATATTCCAGTTCTCCTTGAAACAACATCATCAGGAAAGCAATCTCACAGTGCTAGAAGCTGATCTTGTTGCCTCCTTGTCTGGCTTCAGCTCAAACATCTTTTTGTGTTTGGCAGAAGCTGTTTCTTTCTCTGAAAGGTTCCAAGCAGATAATGGATAGTGACCACTTCTCATTCCTCCTTCTCCAAGATGTCGAACTGCATTAAGCACCCACAGACAAATCTTAACCTGGCTCTTTGTAGGAGTTCAGAGCTACAGTTTCATCCCAGCCTGAAAATCAGCTGAAGAGAGAAATTGGCAGCTGAGGGAAAAATAGTTCCCTACTCCATTGCATAACTCTTTATCAAAGACATTTTGGGATTTAATGAGATGAAAACCAAAAGAACACTCTAGAAAAGCAATGGAATTCCATGGAAAGAGTTCTCACAATATGAAATTTGTCATAAAGGAGTGAATTGTAGAAATTCAGAGTTTTTAAGGCTATGTTCAAAATTTTGGTACCATGGAAATAACTTCCTGTGAAACTCTCCAAGGAGGAATAAAAACAGAGGGAAAAATTCCTGAATCTGGCACAGAGAGCACCTGGCTCTGAATGATGGGTGGAAGGGACAAAGGGACATCTCTGCCCCTTGGCCTGAAAGTCCTGGTATTGAGTTGTGGTTCCAAAGCCAGGTGCAGCCTCAGGAGGGTTTTGTGCATCCTCAGAAAAGGCTGAAGGTGCTCAGCTGCCTCTTTGCTGGGAGGCCAGTTCATTAATTTGGATAAGGGGGCGTTTTTTGCAGCTTTTGCAGCTGTTACTATTTACCAACACACCCACTCTTGGTTTGCAGTGGCTCAGTGTGCATCGCCACCATGGTGATGAATTTTGTGTCCGAAACAGCTTGGCACCTCAAAGGAGGGATTGTTCCCAATATTCCTTTGAGGGTTTTTTTCCCCTAGAAATTTATTTTTTGAGCAGCTGATACCAAGGCCTGCCTCTTGCAGAGTAGGAGAAGGAACGCCCACCACCATCCACTGCAGGAGGACAGGAGCAGCTTCTGCAGGAGCAAGGAAAAGAGTGGCTTCCACAACACACAAAGGCAATTCCATGAAGCCATAACTATTATTTATACACAAAGCTGAAATGAAGCAATTTGGGGCTTTCATTTTGTTGTACTTTAATTAGAGTTGTATTATAAAGTTTTCTATTAAATATCCAATTTCCTACTGGTTAAGAAGGCAAAACACCTCCGAGTTTCAGTGGGCCCTGAGCAGAAAAACCAGAACAGATGAGAACAGAACACCAGAACCAGAACACTTCACCCTGTAGAGTTATGAGCCAAATGATCAGTGGCTGGAGGGAACTGCTTTTGAGTGACCATAAACTCAAAAACAATAATAAAACAGGAAAAAAAACAAAACAAAACAAAAAAAAAACAAGCAAAAAGAGAGGTGAGCTGATGTGAGCTGCTGAGTGCAGAGGAGGGAAGGAATTATTGTGGAGGCTTTTCTTGAATAATTTTCCTTAAGGATAACATTGTTTGCATAGGCAGTTATTGAATAAAAAGCAGCTCCAGCCATCCTTACCATGCTCTGGATTCAGTCAGTTTGAATCCATTCCATGCCAGGTCCTGGCAGCAGCAGGAAAGGATTCCACCATGTTTGGAGCCAGGAGTTCCAGTTCCTCACAAGAGGGCTCTGAGTGCCAGTCAATCATTTGCCTCTCGTTAAAAATATTTGTTATTTTCTACAAACTCCTGGAACTGACAATGCCATTTTTACAACCAGCTGATGGTGTTTGGTGATCCCCAGACTGTATTTCCAACTAAAATGCTCCTGAACAATGTTGTGATTTCAAACAGCTCAACCTCCCCCTCTCCCAGCTGCCCTCCCTCACACCACACTCCTGTCCTGGCCTCAGCTGGTGAGGTTTGGGGCAGGTTTGGGACAGCCACACATCCCCAGGTGAGGTTTGGGGCAGGTTTGGGACAGCCACACACCCCCAGGTGAGGTTTGGGCAGGTTTGGGACAGCCACACACCCCCAGGTGAGGTTTGGGCAGGTTTGAGACAGCTACACACCCCCAGGTGAGGTTTGGGGCAGGTTTGGGACAGCCACACACCCCCAGGTGAGGTTTGGGACAGAACCACAGCCCAGACAAACCCTGTGAGCTCCACTCAGTTCCTGGTGCAGGCACAAAGGCTGCTCCAAGATGCAGCGTGGCCTGAAACATTCAAGGGATACAATAGCAGCAGATATGTTTTCCTCATTAGTCACTTTAATTGCACCAGTGTAAATCACTTTGCTGATGAAGAGTCTGAAACTTTTGTCTCCCTTTGCCTTTCTTCTGTTTTCTCTTGTCCTATTTATTGTGGAAAACAGCAGAGTGGCTTTGTAAAATTATAGATTACTTCATTTAAAATCCAAGTTTCAAATTATGTTTTCCCTCTTTCATTTTCCTGGGTTGCTCTAAGTACCAATCTAAATTTCTTTCAATGGCATGAGCTACCAATCAGAATCACAAAAAAAATATATATCTATAGAAATTGAAATTGTAATGAGTCTTACCAGTGTATTGCTAACACTTTGGTTCATTTGATATGAACTTTGTTTTTTTAAAGTACCACATGGTAAGGCTTTGAAACTTCAGTTTGTAAAAAAAACTGTAACAGCCTTACAGCCTTTGAAGTCACTACTGATATAACTCTGAACAGATCCATTCAAGTTCAACTAACATCAGACAAATGTTTAGTGTATCAGAGGAAGCCACAAAAGCAAGGATTTCATCAATATTTCACAACAGCCTCAGGGAAACTGTAGATTGCAATGCTGTAGGGCAGCTAATGGAATTACACACAAGGGTTTTGTACATTTAAAATAAGCAGCTACTAAAAAAATTACCCTTCAGTTTGATAGAAACTGTATAAAACTGCAGATGGGAAACAATTAAATAGCTACCAACATTTATCCATGTCAGCCTGATAGGTCATTTAATAACAGGTATTTCTTTCCTCCTTTCTTTTTTTTCCTGGTAGGGCAATAATAAAGATTAACATTTATGAAAAGTAGCATAAAATATAGTGCAGCCAAATGAATAATTAAAGATGCTTCTGAAGAATTTGTTTGCTATTGTATGGCCGTGAAGACTGCTTTCCAGTAATGAAGTACATTTATATTAACTACAATTATAAATAGAAAGAAGATGAGGATTATGTTTATGGACACTTGCTTGTTATCCTAAAAAAAAAAAAAAAAAAAAAAAAAATCTTTGGCTTGTTTCTGTTGAATTCTTGGCTTATCTCATAGACAGCACATTCTGCCTGAAAAGAGCTGGGCCTGGCTTGGAGCATGTGCTGCACATGGAGGAGGACACAGGACATGCAATAAACCCTGAGAGATCAACAACCAGCACATTCCCTGGAGAGCTCTTGGGCAGAGAGGGGAATTCAGCCCTGAAAGCACGAGGTTTATTCTCAACACACATCCACAGAGTCATGTTCCTTTTCATTGCTCTGTTCAGTGTGCCAGGACCTTGCAGAACCAGCCCTTCACGCCGTTGGCTTTGGGTGTTTGGTCTGGGAAATTGCTGTTTCTGTTAATAACTCATCAATAGTACCATGGGAGAGACAGATCATTTGATTGATGTTGTGAAAAGGCTGATGATTTCCTGGCCAATCCAACTCAAACCAGAGCAGCTTGGCTAAATCCAACAGAGTGCTCAGTCTCATGGAGAAGTTGAGACTCAATTCAAGGGAGCTCCTAAACATTTGTCCCTTTTGGGGCAAGGGCAGTCAGTGTAACACAAAATCAGAGCTTCCTGAGGACTCGGTGTGGTGAGCAGTGATGGTTAGAGATGAAGCCAGCAGCACTTCCCCCGTGTTTCATTAAAGCTCAGAATTCCTGCCCAGCTGAAGATGCTGCATAAAACACAAGCCCCTTGCAATAAAGTGTTACCCAGCCCCTTCTATCAGAGCTGATTTTAGAAAATATTAATATGGTTTTTAAAGTGCACTACTATGACATTTGTCTAAAGAGCAGTGGGCCTTTGGATTCTCCTTTTGGCTACTCAGTCCCAGCTCCAGTGAGATCTGCTTTAATCCAGGCTTGCCAGTAAAACCCATCAATCCCTGCTGGTTACTCAGAGCTGCTGAAAGGCTGCAGCATCATTTCTCTCTCAACATCTCTTTAGATAAGGTACATAAGTAGAAAGTGGGAGTATAATGAAATCTATCTTCCTCATCTGCCTGCTTTGTTTTGATCTTGCATTCCAGGCAATAAAAAAACTGCAAATAATTTTGAAGTGTGAAAGGAAGAATCCACAGATCATCAAGTGGCTGATTTCCCCCTTTATTTTCCTTCCAGGAATGTCCTGCTGCATGTGGTGGTCCAAATGTACACTCTGCTTCTTTGGTGACAAATATGATGGCCAGCAAACATTGACTTTTGACCATTAGGCTTGCCTGCACTTATAGCCACATCACCATCAGAGCACTAAGGCAGCATGAAGGTCATTACCCCCGACAGCATCTTCCTTCCACCAACTTCCCAGAGATGTAAGCAATAAGCACTTGCAAGAGATTGATATGATACTTTGTGAGTAATTTGGATGAACTATAACACTAACCCAGTAAAGTATTATAATTTTAAATGTGTCCAGCAAATAATTGAAATTCTGGTTTAGCTTCATCATAATGCACAGTGCTGGGGATATTTAACAGCTGACTAGTTTAGCATGAATATTGCTTTACAAATGAGGTCATATTGTTTTTAAGAAACAATATTGCTATCAAACATGTTTAGGAGGAAAAGCAAGAGATTATGAGTACACTTTTAACCTTTCTGTCTCTTTCTATATCTGTTTACTATGGTGATTTAGGTGCTCAGTGTTGTTTGAAGGCAAACATAGAAGGTTCTGGCATTTAAAAGAGATCCAGTAATGAGTAACTGGCAGTCAGATTCTTTCTTATTATTACTCTGTCACAAAATCTCTGTTCAACATCACTCCATCTTTGCAACACCAGTCAGAGATGAGAAAGGTCAAAACATCTCCTTCAGACGTGCAGGCACACCACCTTTGCAGAAGGAGGGATACCTAAACAAGCCATCCAAAAGAGCATTTAACACAAAATATGGACAATTTCCAATCACCTCCACAATATTTGGGTTTTTCTCTGCCAGGGAAGGGGCACACAGAGGGTCCTGTCTCGTTGCAGCCATCAGAGCCAAGGCTGCAGCAACTGGGAGAAGAATCAGACTGTGATCCTTTGAAATCCCTTTCAGAAATGGAAAAACTTTTAAGGTCCTGCCTGAAATATTCTCTCTGAGAGGCACAACCTCAGGTGGCTGTGGGAGCACAAACTTGCAACCAGTTTTACGTGAAATTAGGGGGAATCATCTCCTATCACTCTCTTGATTACCAATGTAAACACACTGCATGTTTAATATTACCTCTGTTATTTCATTATTTATTGATTTGATTTATTTATTTACTCTTTTGTTATTTACTGCCTCCAACACCAGCACTTCCCTGCCAAAATCTTTTACTAATGTGGAATAAAATTCTTCCTTCTCCCAAAATCTCCCTGCTTTGATTCACTCCAGAACTTTCCTCTCTCTTTCCACTCAGTCTGAGATGCTGCCCCACACTTTCTTTGCAGATGTAAAGAACTTTTAACAGTAAGAACTCTAATAATTTTCAAAAGTAAAATTAGTACTGTTGGCTCTGTTCTGCAAAGAAACTTGTGCAAAACAAATCAATCCATGTCAAAAGGAAAAATTTCCAGCTGATATGGAAAATAAACACAGTGTCCAAGTATCTATCAAGATTCATAAAATAACGGAAATTTCAAGAAAAAAAAAAAAAAAGAAAAATCATTGAAATGAAAATATTAAGCTGTGTTCTTTTAAATTGGGTCTCAAATGATCCAAGGAAGGGTTGAGAGCCAGGGCCAGTGCACAGATCATTTACAGACCATAATCAGCCCAGTCTCAGTCTGCATTCCTGCCCTGTCCTAAGTGATATCTGACATTTATCACACGGACAGAGCATGAAAAAAGAGGCAGCAACAACAGGAGGCTGCAGCTGCACAGGCTCAGCTTTTCCTGAATCTCAGCAAGAAATAACAACTCTGAGTTATGGGCAAAAACTCCAGTAATCAGAGAGGTCATTACTGACAGAAACAGCTTCTCCAGCACAGGTACCATGATGTCACCACTGCTGAGGAGAGCGACCTCAGAGGGGACAAAAAAGCCATTTATTATTTCCAGCAGAAGTGGATCTGAGGCCTGCAGGAGGTCACAAAACACTCCAGTGATCAAAAATCCAGACTGAAGTCCTGAAAGAGCTGAAAGGATGGATTAACTATGACCCAACTCTCTACTAGCCAGCTCTACATCAGAGTAACAAAACTTTACACAAAACTTTATGAACTGCCCCACTTTTTTTTTTTTCTTCTTTTTTTTTTTCTTTTTTTTTTTTTTCCTAGGGCCTCTCAGACTTGGAAGGAAAAGCAACAGAGGGCATCTGACCTCTACCAAATTATTCAGAATACTGACTTTCAAAGATGAATTGCTGCTGCAGGCAAGCCCAAATATTAAAAGAAGACATTTTAAAAAGGGCTATTTAAAAATATTTACAGAATTTACATACATTAATTATTGTTCTAGTAACCCCAAGGGTAAGTGCAGAATTTTAAACTGATTAAAACCACACAAAAAGCAAAATTCTCCATTTTTGTTTTAATTTCTCCCTCCTCCATTTCATCAACATTCAACTGGGACTCCATCCCTGGAGGTCTACACTTGGGCAGGGGAGCAAACGGGCCTGGGGGTTTATTAGAGCATCATTTTCTGTCTGTGTGGCATCATTTATTTCCTGGGGAAGGGCCCATGCCAGGTCAAGATCAACTCTTTGAGCAGCCAATCCATCAGGTGGGAGCTGGTGGCACAGGAGGCGTGAGGAATGGCTGGAAAAGGAGGAAAAGCTGAAATGGATGGAAGTGGGAAAGTAATAAGAAAGTGATCAGTGAAAGTACAAGCAGCAGGAAACAAATCAATCAAAGCAGTGCAGAGCAGAGCTGGCTCTGAGAGGGTTCCCTTCGACGTGAGCAGGGCTTTAACCTCCACAGCAACACAGGAATCTGAAAGGTTTTCCCTCAAAATTCTCCTGGGAATCAGGAGGATGAGCAGAGCAGGATTGTTGGAGAGAATTAGAGAGAAAGCCCAGTCTGCTTTCTGCCAGATACAGGGAGAGGTTGGGACAAGGAACATTTCAGGGAATTCTGGACATTGCATTTCCATCCATGTTCCAACTGTGCTTATTTGGTGGGAATGTGGCACAGGGTCTGCACTCAGATTTTAAACAGACCCCTGGAGCAATAATTGAAATAAGAACTAGAGTGGGAAGTGCACAGTGTTATAATGAAAGGCTCACACACTAACTTGGCTTCCTGAACAGAAACCCACCCAATAATTTTATCAAGGCTTGGCTTCAAACCAGGAAAATCCATTTGCTACCGAGGATCTGATTATTCGTGACAAAAAAATCTCGTGCACCTTATCTAGCACAGGTTTTGTACTGAGAGCTGATAATGTGAAAGCAAAACTTGTAACTTCTGCTGTTTTTATCAGTGGGAGCTGTGGAAGTGCAGTTCTGCTCAGCTCTTTGACAACACACGAGGATACTCTGGCTGTGGACACCAAGCCCTACTTGATTTGCTAAGTAGAGAAAGTCCCTTAGGATTTTATGGGTAAAGTTGATTTGGAGCTATAAAATTGAAGCATTTATTACAGACCAGAGGCCAACAACACTTCATTACAGACTGTCTAAACACTTTCAGTTTATCCACTAGGTTCAACTCCAAGCAGTACTTCCCTTTCAAAGCATTTCAGGCTGGTTTTCTTTCTCTTTCTACCAGCAATAACACCTTAAAAAATGCATTTTTAATGTGTATATCAATCTAAAATTTAAATGAAGGCAAAGCCTGCCACAGCACGCGCCAATACCTGCACAAGGTTTGTCTTGAACAACTCCCAGTTCTCCTTGTCTACCTGGGCTGATTGCTGTTTCCACCAATGCACAGCTGGAATTTGAACAGTCTATATCTGAATTTTGGAATTTTGTTATTTTATTTTATTTTATTTTATTTTATTTTATTTTATTTTATTTTATTTTATTTTATTTTATTTTATTTTATTTTA